>ML409412.1:0-16349 GCA_005239525.1 Nicotiana knightiana | reverse complement strand
GCCAAAGGTTTGGGCCAAAATGGAATATCTTCCAAGAAATTCTGGAGCCATTCAACTTCTTCATCGACCTTATCTAAAGCTATGAATTCAGATTCCATTGTAGAATGGGCAATGCACGTTTGTTTGGATGATTTCCAAGACACTGCTCCAATCCCAATTGTGAAAACATATCCACTCGTGGATTTAACTTCAGATGATCCGGTGGTCCAATTTGCATCACTATATCCCTCGATCACGGAGGGATATTTGTTATAATGCAAAGCATAGTTTTGGGTATGTTTCAGATACCCCAAAACTCGTTTCATTTCCATCCAATGTATGTGATTGGGATTACTTGTAAATAGACTCAGTTTGCTAATAGCACATGCTATATCTGGTCGCGTACAATTCATGATATACATCAAACTTCCCAATACTCTAGCATAGTTCAGTTGTGAGTCACTTTCACCTTCATTATTTTTTGAAGTACATAACTCACGTCAGTTGGAATCTTGGCAATTTTGAAATCCAAATACTTGAACTTGTCAAGTACCTTTTCAATGTAATGAGACGGTGATAATGCTAGATCTTATGGAGTCTTGTGAATTCTGATTCCTAAGATCAAATCAACAACTCCTAAGTCTTTCATGTCGAATTTGCTAGCCAACATGCGCTTTGTAGCATTTATATCTGACATGATTTTGCTCATTATCAACATGTCATCAACATACAAACAAACAATGACTTCATGACCCGGAGTGTTTTTAATGTAAACACATTTATCGCACTCGTTGATTTTAAACCCAATTGCCAGCATTGTTTGATCAAATTTGGCATGCCATTATTTGGGTGCTGGTTTAAGTCCATAAAGCGACTTAACAAGTTTGCACACTTTCTTTTCTTTACCAAGAACCACAAAACTCTCAGGTTGTTCCATGTAAATCTCTTCCTCCAATTCTCCATTTAAGAAAGTTGGTTTAACATCCATTTGATGGATTTCAAGACCATACACAACCGCCAATACCACTAACATCCTAATAGATATTATCCTCGTTACTGGCGAGTAAGTGTCAAAGTAATCAAGGCCTTCCTTTTGTCTATAACCTTTGACAACAAGTCTTGCTTTATATTTGTCAATAGTGCCATCAACTTTCATTCTCCGTTTAAAGATCCATTTCGATCCTAAAGGCTTATTTCCAGGAGGAAGATCAACCAATTCCCATGTATGCTTATCCAAAATTGATTGAATCTCACTATTGACTGCCTCTTTCCAAAATGCTGAATCAGAAGACGACATAACTGCTTTAAAAGTTTGAGGATCATTTTCAAGCAAGAATGTCACAAAATCTGGTCCAAAGGAAGTAGATGTTCTTTGACGTTTGCTACGCCTTGGATCTTCTACACTTGGAGTATTTTCCTTTGGTTATTCCCGAGGTCGTTTAGGTCTTTCACTTAACAACTCACATTAAGTTTTATACGGATAAATACTTTCAAAGAATTCAGCATTATCTGATTCCATTACTGTATTAACATGAATCTCGGGATTATCTGATTTATGGACCAAAAATCGACATGCTTTACTGTTTGTAGCATATCCAATGAAAATGCAATCTACAGTTTTTGGTCTGATTTTAACCTTTTTAGGTAAAGGAACTTGTATCTTTGCTAGACACCCCCACACTTTGAAATATTTCAAGTTGGATTTTCTACCGTTCCATTTTTCATATGGAATAGATTGCGTTTTGCTGTGGGGTACTCTGTTGAGTATTCGGTTAGCTATAAGGATAGCTTCCCCCCACAAACTCTGCGGTAATCTAGAACTTATTAATAAAGAATTCATCATTTCTTTTAATGTCTGATTTTTCCTTTCCGTAATTCCGTTGGATTGAGGTGTGTAAGGTGCAGTAGTTTGATGGATAATTCCATATTCCGAACATATTTCTGCAAATGGAGATTCATATTCTCCATCTCTATCACTTCTAATCATTTTGATCTTTTTATTCAATTGATTCTCTACTTCATTCTTGTATTGCTTAAATCCTTCATCCTTACTATTAAGCAAATAAACATAACAATATTGAGTGCAATCGCCAATAAAAGTAATAAAATACTTTTTCCCACCTCTAGATGGTGTTGACTTCATATCGCAAATGTCAGTATGAATTAAGTCTAAAGGATTTGAATTTCTTTCAACAGACTTATAAGGATGTTTTACAAACTTAGATTCAACACATATTTGACATTTCGATTTATTACACTCGAATTTAGGCAATACTTCTAAATTAATTAACTTCCGTAAGGTTTTATAGTTGACATGTCCTAAACGACTATGCCATAAATCATTTGACTCCAACAAATAAGAAGAAGCTGAAATTTTATTCATAGTATCAACAACCATTACATTGAGTTTGAAAAGGCCCTCCGTGAGGTAGCCTTTTCCAACATACATGTCATTTTTGCTTACAACAATTTTATCAGAAACAAATATACATTTGAATTCATTCTTCACTAGTAAAGAAGTAGATACTAAATTCTTTCTAATAGTAGGAACATGAAGAACGTAGTTGAGTGTTAACACCTTGCCGGAAGTCATCTTTAGGAAAATCTTCCCATAACCTTCAATCTTGGCTATTGAATTATTTCCCATGGAAATCTATTCTTCGGGAACAACAGTAGAGTAAGTAGCAAATGCTTCTTTGACAGCACAAATATGTCAAGTGGCTCCGAGTCAATCCACCACTCCTTCGGATTCCCAACTAAGTTGCATTCTGAAAGCATTGCACAAAGATCATCAATGTAATCATTCTTCTCTACTATGTTGGCATGCCCCTTCTTCTTATCCTTTCTTGGGAAGCGACAATCAGGGGCTTTGTGACCAACTCTTCCACAATTGTGGCAGTTGTCCTTGAATTTCTTTTTGTTTTGCTCCTTAGTCTGTCCAGAAGATATCTTCCTCTTCTTATTTTTTTAGAGCAGTTTCTTCAACGATATTAGCTCCCACGATCATTGAATTTCCACGAGACTTCTTCTCGGCTGTTTTGTTTTCTTCCTCAATCTTGAGACGAATCACAAGGTCTTCCAACGTCATTTCTTTGCGCTTGTGCTTGAGATAGTTCTTGAAATCTCTCCACGAAGGAGGCAACTTTTCAATCGTTGTAGCCACTTGAAATGCTTCATTCACGACCATACCTTCAGCAATAAGGTCATGAAAAACAAGTTGAAGTTCCTGAACTTGGGTTCCCACAGTATTGTTGTCTATCATTTTATAGTCTAAAAACTTGGCAACCACGAACGTATTCAAGCATGCATCTTCTATCTTGTACTTCTTCTCAAGTGCGTCCCATAATTTTTTTGAAGTATTTATTGCACTGTACACATTGTACAAGTCATCCTCTAAAGCACTTAAAATATAGCCTTTGCAAAGAAAATCTGACTGCTTCCACGCCTCAATAATCATAAACTTTTCATTGTCCGGCATGTCCGCAGCAGGTACTGGAGTCTCTTCACTAGTGAATTTCTGCATACCATGTGCGGTAAGCCAGAAGAACACCCTTTGCTGACATCCTCTGAAGTTGGCTCCAGAAAATTTCCCCGATTTTTCTGCTGGTGGAATAGTCGTCCGGCTCGACGAGGCTATCGTTGTTGCCGCAACAGTAGCAGAAGAATTTCTGTTAACAATTGCCATTTCTCACTGTCAACAACAGAAGAGTTCAATCAATGGCAAACCAGAACAGTAAACAATACTGTAATCAATAATAAACAGTATGTATAATAAATAAAAATCGAAGTTTTTATATACTGTTTCATAGAAAACGATGAAGTTTTTATGTTCTTCAATTCGTTTTCTGAATTTCAAAACTCTGATGAAGTTTTTATATCTTCAAATCAGAATAATAAAATTCAAAAGGAGTAGAAAATATACAAGTTTAATCTCCACAAACAGAATACAGAGAATACAAATAGTAATTTCCTTAAGATTGTTATTAATTTGTATTGCTGTAAAATAAAACGATAATATTTCTGAAAAAATACAGAAACAGTAAGAAACCTCACTAGCGCGGGATTAGCGCGCCGTGCTAGTGGAATATACCAGGGACAATTAGAAACCTGACTAGTGCGAGCTCTAGCGCGAGATTAGCGCGGGCGTGCTAATCCAGGCGTCCTTAGTTATTTTTTCTATGAAAAATAATATAAGAACAAATCGAGCCCACTGAAAACACAATGTGTCCTTAAGGAAATTATTCCCCTCAAGTACCCGATGTGATGGAATATATCCTCCCAGGATAGAACGATTAAACTCACCGGAGTGTCGGTACCAAAAACGCCGGTGGACAGGGAACCACTCGAAGGCTGTAAAACATACTGGAATATTTTGTGCAGAAGAAGAAGAAGAAGATCAGAAAATTTAGTAAGTAAAAAATCTGGGATTTAAGGTATATTTATAGCCAATTTTGTACTGTTTCTGAAAACTTTTTGCAACCTTTCAGAACAGCCATAGATGTTGGAACATGTGTGAATCCTTTCAGAACAGCCATGACTGTTTTGAACAGGTATGAACATTGTGGGAAATCTAAAAACGCATTTAAAATAATCCGGGAAAGAAAACGGGTCGGACCGGACCGGATCGCGGGTCATTTCGGATTCGAAATTAATTAAATAAATAATTTAAAAAGAATTTTGTCCAAAAAGATTAATCAATCAATCGTTGACCATATCCAAATCCAAATCTGAAGCCAAAGACGAAGCCGAGCCGAGCGAGAGACGACGATGACGGCGCGAGGCTTGCCTTCTTCTCAACTCTTTAAGAGCTAGAAGAAGAGCTTCTCTATATATACACATAGATTTTCTTTCCTTCTTCCAATGAGGGACAAAGTGCACTAATTCAAAATTTCACTTCCCTCCATTTCTTTTCCTATCATTTTTTCCATTCACTCTCTTTAAGCTATACCAAGCTCAAAATTAAGCTAAACTAAGCTTAAAATTAAGCTACATAAAGCTTAAAGACCAATAGATACTTAGTAGACGTTTGGACATAAGAATTGTAAAACTTTAAAAAATGGTGAAAAAAAATATGAAGTGAAAATGATATTTTAGAGTTGTGTTTGGACATTAACTTTAAGTTTGGGTTGTTTTTGAAGTTTTGTGAGTGATTTAAGTGAAAATTTTGGAAAACAGTTTTTTCGAATTTTTTAAATTTTCAAAAATTTCTAAAATGCATGTTCAAGTGAAAATTTAGAAATTTTATGAACAAATGCTGATTTCGGAAAAAAGTAAAAAAATTTTGAAAAAAAGAAAAAAAAAATTTATGTCCAAACTTATGTCCAATCAACACAAGGCAAAAAGAAAAGCTCGTGATCTTGTATATTTTTTAATAGTACTTTTCTGGCTCCAATAATCAAAAAAAAAGAAAGAATTACTAGGCTTTTCAGTCCTGCGTTACGTTCATGTGCAACCACTGTAGGAGTGTACGTAGTTGAAAAGGGCAAAAGGAGACAAGGACTTTTCTTTCCAAATTTATCTTAGGTTCACGGTTCACCAATCTATAATTATTGTGCCCAATCCATATCAAATTTCACACATGTTTTGCAAGGTTATCTCAGAACCGTTTGATCATAAATTTGGTCAAAATAAATTTGAGTTTTAATTGACAAACGTATATTTGGTCATAGATTTTACTTATGTTTTGGCGCAATCCCAAAACTAGCTCAGTAGTTGGTTTTGAGTCAAAATATCACTATTAAATTTTTTAAAAATTGCCCCAAACTTTTGTACTTTATAAAAGAGCACACCATTTAGTATTTTATAATAATGTAACTTCATCTTTTCGGTCATCTGATAGTGTATCATGTAGTTCATTATAAAAATAATAATTTTGTACCAAATTTATTTATGTTCAAGACTATGGTTTGTGATATTATAATGAATGTACTATTGAGTATTTGAGATAGTTTTTTGAACTTGTGAGTATAAGTCATGTTTCATATTTTTCCAAAATAAATTTGAACAATATGTTTTGAAAACTGATGTCCAGTCACATTTTCATCTTCAAACCAAACTTCACCCAAATAAATTTTTTCGAAACAAATTTGATAATTTATGGTCAAACGCTAGCCGCAATAACATTTTCCTAATTTTTCTCTATAGCATAAATTTGGTTGAACGAATATATAGTTATACTTACTAGTGACTTTTTTTTTACTCCCTCCATCTCATGTGGCATGCTTCTTGAGAGTCAATTTAGTTTGATTAATCTTTAAATTTAAATCAATTTAGATTAACTTAATATTTTAAAATTAAATTTAAAATATATTTAAAACCATACGAAAAAATACTATTATATATTATAATTTATCTCATGTTAATATAAATAATTGTTTTTTTTTTTTGCAATATTGAATTTACATAATTTGACTATCTAGAAACAAAAAATAACACATTAAATGAAGTATCACTTTTACATGAGGTTAATAAGTTGGAAAAGGTTCGTTCCACACGTGACGAACAAATTTTATTTCTGGAACGCTGGTTAAATGTTCGAATTGACAACTTAACTTTTTTTCAGAACTTTGTTACAAATTTAAGTATGTACATAAATAATTAGTAATTTGGTTTATTACATAAACCTTAGTGAATAAATTAAATTGGTCGATTATAAATAGTGACGGATCCAAAATTATGTATAAGTTGATACAGACAAAAACTAAAGCCAACCACATCATTTGTCCCTCTGCTCTTTATTTTACTTCATGCCCTCTCTGTTCTGTTGAGCTCTTAAAAGTTAAAAAAATAAAAGTGAACAACATAGCCATATATTTACTTTTTATAATTTGACAATTTATTGAACTTTTCTTTTTGAATTTTACGTTAGAAAATCAATTCAATATATACCAAAGCAACCAACTCTATTTATTGATTAAATGTAGGAGTGGTAAACGGTTGGGTCGGGTCGAATGTGGTTCGGGTCGGAAACGAGTAATGAAAAATGGTAAATTATTCGACCCGATCCATATTTAATACGGATAAAAAATGGATTAACCGACCGATAATATGAGTAATCATATTATCCATGACTTCTTGCATATGATCACTTTTGGAAGAATTATTTGTCTCCCTAACTCGAGAAACCTCTAATTTGAGACCTTACAAATGTAAAAATTAGACCCATTGATTATCCATTAGTTATCCATTTTCTAAATGGATAATATGGTTCTTACCCATATTTGATCCGTTTTTAAAAAGTTCATCATCTAACCCATCTTTTTGTGGATAATATGAATGATTAACTGTTTTATTTTAACCATTTTGCCACCCCTAATTAAATGTACCAAATTAACAAGAACTGCAATATTCGTTATAATAAACAATTTATTTAAAGGCAATAACAATGGAATAAAAACAAAAACTAAAGCAGATTTATAGTATAAGAATTCTGGAACTATGAAAATTAGCTAAATTAGGACAAATAATTTAAAAATAAAACAATGAGGGGGCTATAATGAGGAGGTAGGCAAATAGATCAAATGAATTATTTCAAATACAAAGGGTTAAAATTGAGACGAGAACAAAAAGGTCATTATAATTAGGGTTATTCGTCGGTTGGTGCGGTACTGTATTTAGACATTTCGATTCGGCATTTTCGATATTCGATTTCGTAAAATACTATACAAATACTATACCTAATTAAATTCGGTATGCTTCAGTTTTTCTCATTTCGGTTTCGGTTTATTCTGTTCGGTAACTTCGGTTTGAATACTAATTAGTGCATAGAGTCATAGACGGTAATATTCTTAATTAAAGTACTCAAAAGTAAAAAACTAAAAATGTTTGTTGACAAAAGTTTTGTCCAAAACCAACATATACCAACCTAGAAAGAGAAAACTTAGAGAAATATCTTGTTACTTGCTTAAAGTTAATTGATAAACTTAGAGAATAAAGAAAAGTAAAATTTTAGATTTTTTATACTTATCTTATAATTAATAAAATATGTATTGTGAATACAACATATATTTCAGTACGGTATCGGTATTTCGATATTTCATAAAATACCAAATACCATACCTAATATCAATTATTTTTAAAACTTAAACCAAATACCATACCGAATACAAAAATATCGAATACCGAATACCAAAATTTTCGATTTTGGTACGTTAATTTGGTATTTACCAAATTATGCACAGTCCTAATTACAATGAATCGTAATATAACATTCTTCTGAAAAATGAGAATAGGTAAGCATTAAACTGTAAGAGTTCAAATTTGAACTCCCGGCCTCTCCTACCTTCTGAACCCGCATGAATCAACTCGTCCGACTATTGTTCCTGTCAAGCAGGTTCAACTGAACATAGTTATCCAAATTGCTGAATTATTTTCTGAAGCGGATTTAACTGAATCCGCTTGAACCAACGTGGGTCCTATATATATGGGTCAAAATATGATCAAAAGAGGTCCGCACAAGAATGAATGACAAGGGGTAAAGTAAGCAAACGTCACATTCGTGAGGCGATATGACGTCGAATGGTTCGGCTATAGTTGAGGTCGTGCATTCAAAAGGCCTACGTGAAGCAGTAAACATTATGGCATTTCAGAGAGTCAATCCAAAGTATGATCAACAAACTTAGATACTCTGGTTAAGGACCTTTGGGTAAATGAAAATATCTGGTATAAATACTAGGGGGGGAGAGTAAAGTGAGGGATTTTTTTCGGTTCAATAACACATCTTCACTCATAAATAAGCTTGGGTCCTAAGAGCCTGTTATACGAAGGAGCAATAGCTCATAACCCTTGCGTTCATCTGTAACCATCTTCGAAGAATAAATGAAGATCGATCTCACGATGGTTTGGTGAACCTTTTTTCTTTCTTTACTTTACATTATGAAGTAATGTTGTTACAAATATTATCTCATTTATATCATGGGCCTCAATCGAGGTCGTAATTGATTCTTAAGTCCAATCATATTAACTTTTTCTCGCTTACTGTCTTTTGATTTAAAGTTAATTATCTTTGGCTAGGATTTATCCCTCTTCTCATCATTTGATTTAGTTTAATAAGAAGATATAAAACTTTTTGGTCAAACAGGTCCGTCCCTGACTGTAGTTAAGTAACTTCTATACTGTCTTAATAATTATTCACTCCAGTTTAATTTAATTAATTTTTTGGCTTTTTTTTGTAGTCCATAATATTTGATTTTTTCAAATATCAAGAAGGAATTAACTTCTTTTTTCCAAGATTTTCCTTGGTGTAAAGAACCTAGGAGTATTTGCAATATTTTCAATAAATAAATTAAGGTTAATATAGTCAATTTCATTGTCGATTAATGCTAAAAGAGAAATTCCTTAATATGTGTAAAAATAACAAAAAAATCAATTAAAGTGGACCGGAGAGTGTAGCACCAAGAGGTGTAATGATTATATTATAAGTATCTATCCATCCTTTAGGAGAAGATTTATTCATTTAGGGGTTGTTTGGTTTGAATACGGTATATGCTGGGATAAGTTATGCTGGAATTAATTATCCTGGTATTATTTTTTATTCATTGTTTGATATGTTGTATTAAGAATGACAATTACATAATTTCTAAAAAGAGGGTATAAGTTATCTCGACACTAATTACCCCACCCTCTACAAGGTATAAGTTATCCCGATACTAATTTTAATCCGGGAATAACTTATACCAAATTTGCTTACCAAACAAAGTGTTAAGGTAATATTAAATTTTCATATCAGTACTATACCTTCTTATACCTCACACCAAACAACCCGTTAATGACCTTCATGGAATGCATCTATATTAGTAAGGTCAGAAATTTTGAATGCTTAAAGCAAGAAAAAAAGACAAATAATTTCACAAAAATCTGTCTTCATATTTTTGCCTACTAAAATCCAATTTACACAATCAGTTGACAAAAACCTTGCAAAACGAGTAACTTAATTTTGTGTTACACAAGTTGTATGAGTGTTGTCTTCGTTTGCAGTGGAGTTTGGATCCAAAATTCTGAGATTCTGGGGTGTTTGATATAACGGAAAATGTGTTTTGTGTAAAATATTTTTCAAAATAATATTTTCTTGAAAAATAATAATAATTTTATTCATTTTTCGGTGTTTGGTACACAAATTAAGAAAAATAAAATCTCAATAGTATTCATCAATAATTTTGATACAATAAACATGAAGCCATAAACTTTTGAACCAATAACCTTCCTAACCGACAAATTTCATAAAACTTCCGAACCACTAAACGTTCGAAATCGCAAAATTTCGAACCCGTAAACTTTATAATTTATAAACATGTAAACTTCCAAACACATAAACCTCCGAACTTATAACTTTGGAAGTTGTAAAATTTCGAATCTGTAAACCGAAAAATGAAAAAACTAAAACTGAATGTTGGGGAAGGGGGCAGAAAAACGAAAAACAGAAATTTGAAATTACAAAAAAAAAAAGTAAAAAAAAAATTGTGCCGGGGAGGGGGAGAATGGGGTAGGTGGGGCAGAAAAACGAAAAAACAGAAATTTGAAAACTACAAAAAAAAAACCCTTTTGGAGAGAGCGGGTGTGGTGGGTAGGTATGGGGTGAGTTTAGGTAGGTGGGCGTGGGTGTGAGGTGGGTTGGTGAGGATGTATAATAGAGTAGGGAAGATTGAGAAAGAGTTTTGTAAAATGTTTTCTCTTTTCTTGATAAGGAAAACATTTTCCTTCAATTAGAAGAAAATGAGTTCATAAGGAAAATATTTCAAAAAATATTTACACGAACCAAATATGAAAAAATTAAAAAATATTTTCCGTTCGTACCAAACACACCCTCGTGTCTAGCAATTTCACTTGTCAAACATAGATAAATCCTCACACAACTTAATTAATTGTTTTGTATGAGCCTTAAGGTAGAATTTCTCGATGTTGCATATCTCTAAATATATGTTTCAGCAATTCAGTAAAGCAGCATATCTAACAAATTTGATACTTAAAGTTTTAAATCTAATTTCGTAAATTATCTGCTAATTGGATGTCAAAATTCATAAAAACAACATAATTTCTATTTATATGACGGTAAATATAATTTATTTGTACTAGGTGTTTACCTCAAAACCTTGTCATGTTTCTATTAGTTTGATATAAATACTAGGTAAGGTTTTACTTTTGTGTAACGCAGTTTCCAGAAATCAGTCGTACATCAAAGGCAACTGTATAGCACAATCTTAATGTGAATATGTTGACTCTTGTCATGAAAACACTGTAGTTTACGTTAACATCAGTTTGAAAATCCTGCAAAAAAGTAGTAAGAACTAAAAAGATGATGCAATTATCACATGTTCATCGTATGCGTTGTTGAATTCTTCTTGCAGATTAGAAGAACATAACTTTAGTTGTAAAATAGAGTTATCAAGTGAGTTCAAATAAAATATTTATATAAAATTTATATTGTTTTAATCGTAATTTATACATATATATATAATATTATTTTTTGGTAAAGCGAGTCCAGCTAAACCGGCTTGATTCCACATGAGTCCGCCAGTGCCGTTGTCTTTTGGGGGTGATCTAGAGAACACTTAAACGAGAAAAAATCCATCTAGACAGGACAAAAGTAGGGTTCTAATAATCAATGGCAGACATGCTCTTTGCGGAGGGGTTCAAAAGAAAAAGGTTTTAAAAAATTATAGTTAGTGGGAGTTGAGAACCTTTGACTTTTTAAATGTTTTGAACCCTTGACCGATAAGCTATATTTTTTTGTCTGTGTCAACGAGACTCAAAACTTAATATATAGAGGTATAAAATAAATTTTGCCTTGTATATACAGTGTAATTTTTCGGCGAAACGGAATTCAAATCCGCCCCTGCTCATAATAATAATAATAATAATAATAATTGGGTATCGACAATAATTGAATATTAAGCACAATTGTGATTTATGCATGTTGAGAAATAAATATTTCTTTTATTTATTAAAAAATGAGGGTTCATGCAAATTAATAACCGTTGTGTTAAGTACGTAGATAGGGTGGTTCATAAACTATAATAATATATTAGGATATCTAAGATTCAAATTTGATGAGTTTAATCTTTAAATTTTTTACATTGAACTTATTATACATACGAAATTATGGGTTTATGATATATATTACAAAATTATTTATATATATTATTTTGTGCGAAAAATAATAGGTTCACTTGAATCAATAGCTAATAACCTTTATCGATCATATTAAAACAACTTAATTAATCTAACTATTTTCTGTAGTGCTTCTTCGTTTTTTCATCTGGTTTGTGTATTACTAAAAGATATTGGAAGATTATTTTATCAATGGAAATGGTCACTAATTTCTTCAACCTGTTGTTGAACTATTTAATTTCTTCTCAACATCATTTTTTTTCTTCATATGTTCTATCATCGATAATATATTTAGGGAGAGTTTATATGTGCAATCAATCATAAGATTTTTGACTTATCCAAAATGAAATCAAGCCGGCCAGGAAAAGAAAAAAAAAACAGAAAGAAATGAGAATAACACAAAATAGTTGGCAGGAAAGGCAAACATTATTTATTCCAGATTAACAGCTAGAAAAACAGTAGGCAATCTAGCTGATGATTCTAACAACAAAAGTGCACACAGTACGTTCAGATTTTGGAACCATAGCCACCAGGTTTAATTTAACAAGCAACAAGCTTAATCTCAACACCTTCAATGGAGATCTCTTCTCCACCTTTCTTTGGAACCAGAGTTACGGCAATAGTGTTTTCATCTTCCAACCCAATATCTTCCAACAGTTCAGTGATGGCCAACTGGAAAGTTACAGACGTAACATGAGACACATTATCTCCATGAACATGTGGCAAGCTGGTGTAACTCCCCGCATACTCTGCCTTGTCAAGCTCGTCTGCATTCACTGTCTTGTCCACGTTGAGGAACACATCAAACCTTATATACTTGCTATCGTCATACTTAATTTTGTTGAACGTTAGCATCTCCTCTTGTTCATTCTTCTCTTGTTGAGTCCTTGACGAAGATGGCCTATCAATAGAAAATGAAATGGCTCTGTCCATCTTTGAGAGTGGGAACACCCTGCTTGCTGGAGGAATTGAACTTAGATTCACCTTCCCTGCATTACTCTTCCTTATTGGTTTAAAATTACGCCATGGTGTTGGCATCGGTGCGTAATCGAAGCCCATTCTCTTACTGTCCAAACAATCACGGACTCTCACACGGAACGGGTTGCGGTTTTCATCGTAGAAAAAGAACTCGGAGTCCAACCAATCTCTTTGCGTTAGATCCCTTCTTTTACCTCCCAAGGCTTTCCACTCGGACCACATCCGGTCCACATTGGCGTGATGGGAATAGAAAAGCGGGTCTAAACCGGCGGAGTAAAAATTACCCATATCCTCACCGAATTTCGTATTATTCTCACCAGGCCTACTACCAACCCAAATGTGGACAGGAGTATGAGGGATGTTTTCAATAGTCCCCATCCCTGGACTTGGATCAGTCCCAAGAGGGTAAGGCTGACCAAAGAAGAGCAGGGGGCAAGGAGCATTAGTTATCATTTGACGATACATTATAGTTAAGTTATTAGTCATCTGCTGAAGTTGAGTTGTTTGAACTTCTTGACCGAAATGACCAAGATCCATTATGGTTCCATTACGGTGACTTTGGTTACGTTTTGCGTCGTAAAGGGAAGAATCTTCACGATCAAACATGGGAGGTATACGCATACCCTTTGGATGGTCCCAGTTCCAATATGGCAAAGCAAAAGTAGGATCATTAATTAAAGAGCCCAAGATTCTTTCATAGAAGTACAAGTACCATCTGTGGAAAGGGAAAAAAAGCCATGAGAAATGGACTTGTAACTCTTTGCCACCAATTTTGTAAGCACCGTTGCAATAAGCACAATGGATATTGGCTTGTTGCTTGAAACCAAGAGGGTCAAATGGGTCTTTGTCAAGTTCCCTCATTCGACTAGTGGCTAACTGATATTTAGCAATGTACTCCTCATCAGCAGCATGAGCAGCGGGCCTAATACGGAGTTTGGGCATAGAAGGAAACTTGTAATACGGAACGCTGTCCATATCACTTGGGATAGGAGGGCAACAACTGTATGAAACCTCTGTTGTGTCATTTACATGGGCTTTGCTACAAGATTTGAGATCAGGAGGTGGTATAGGAGCAGCAGTAGCTAATGGCGCAAGATTAGCTGCGCCATACAGCCCTCCTAAACCCAACAGGACATTCCTCCTGTCAACAGCATCAACGTTGTTTTTGTCACTGTTGGCATTGCATGAGAACTTGAATTTTTGGTTACGTTTTCCATGAAGGAAAAGCTGAGAGGGTTTTGCAAAGAAAGATGAGTTGGTGTTGGGGTTGGTGAAGGAAGAAGAGGGAGTCTTATTGGCGCATAAAGGTAGAGTAGAAGAAGAAGAAGCCATTGGTGGGATGAGTGCTTTTGGTTTGAAGGGTTACAACCTTGATTTATACACAATCGGTAAGTAGCAAAAGTATAAACGTGAAGCACGTGGTTGATTCTTAGTCTTATCTTGTACCAGGCCAGTGGCAAACCCAAGTGGTTTGTACCGGTGGCAGACAACCCGCTTCACCAAAAACATCACAACAATTATATATTTCTAAGATTGAACCCGGCACAAAGTTCTGGATTCGCTGAATAGATAAAAGCTAGCCATAACATAAATGTGCATAGAAACGATAACAAAAGGTTATCGCGTTCGACCCTACATATCCATGAATTATTGAAGGACTAGATCTGGTATAAGCTAAGAAGAAAAATAGTAGTAGAACACTTCTATAAACGAATATGTATACAATATTAATGTGGAGGATAAATTAAAGAGCAATCAACTAGACTTCCTCCCTCCAAAAACTTTGATCTCTTTATCGTTTTCTTCTTAAAAGCATTCGTATAGATTCCAACATTAATTTTTTATACGAAACTTTGATATTTAGAATTGTATACCTGAAAAATTATTAAAATTTTATATTTTAACACAATAATCTTAAGACTATAATGAGTTTAGCGGTAAAAATATAGTATATAAAAATAGAACTCATGTTTAAATCCTGCATTCACTACTTGCCATAGTCAACCTTACTTATATTTGATCAATAACTTTTGTATGCTTATTTAGTCCGTTCCATTTTATTACTTTAGTTTAGTGTATATATTTTTGGACTAACTGATTAAAAAAATATATAGTTAGAACTTTTTGGGTGACTAGTGCGCTTTATATCTGTTCTGCTAGCTAGTTTCACGGGGTTATTTTGTATAAATATTTGAATATATATATAAAGCTTTTAATACATTAACCTAGTAATTCAAGTAACAAAAACTAAATTACACTACTAAAAATCCGGGAAAAAGCGACCACCAAAAGCGACCAAAGATGGTCGCTAAACAGTGAAAAAGCGACCAAAATGAGTCCAACAAGGCTTGGTCGCTATTTTGTTGATCCCTTTACATTAGGGACCAAAGTTAGTCGCTAATTAGCGACCAACTTTGGTCTCTAATGTAAAGGGACCAAATATTCCGGGTATAAATATAGCGACCAACTTTGGTCGCTTTAATATTGTAATAATATAAATTTAGCGACCAAAGTTGGTCTCTATAGTTACTTTTTTTTAAATTTATTATTATTCAAAATATAGCGACCAACTTTGGTCTATAAACCAAATATTATATTTTTAAATCTGGAATATTACGACCAAAGTTGTCGCTTTTTTTAAATTTTTTTAATTTTTTTTATACATAAGCGACCAAAATTGGTCACTAATTCCCAGAATTTTTATTTTTTTAACAGAATAGCGACCAAGGTTGGTCGCTTTTCAGGAAATCTGGATTAATTAGCGACCAACCTTGGTCGTTATTTCCCAGAAAAAAAAAATTAAATAGAAAAGCGACCAACTTTTCTGGGTATAATTTTGGCAGAAACTGCCTGTTTTGGCAGCTACACCACCTGCCAGCATACCAAATTTCCTATTACAAGCAACAACAACAACATTAAAATCAACAAAGTATAAAGTTCAATAGAACTANCTAGTTCAAAGTATATAAAAGTACTCAAGGACTGTTTCATTCAACATCATTATCATCACCGTCTGATGAATCTTCATTATCAAGACGGTAATGAGAAGGATCATTTTGTGGAGGACGAGAATAACGATCACGGGGAGGACGGGAGGAAGTAGCACGGGGAGGACGGAAGGAACGCTCACGTTCAAGTTGAGCCTCTGGCGATGACTCGCGAGACCGGGGAATCGGAAAATCTCCAGAAGCTAGGAGAGCTTTGAGTTGAGCTTGCATGCCATAGTACTGAGCTTGCATGCCAACGTACTGAGCATCTCTAAGATTTTCTCTTTCCTTGGCAGCTTC
>ML409410.1:2875-17378 GCA_005239525.1 Nicotiana knightiana | reverse complement strand
CATATTGCTCTTGGATTCATCTTTCATATCATTAGAGTCCTTTAATTCATTTTTCACGACAATATATCGTTTAATCCATATTCCATAACCATCCGATCTATTGTTTCGTGTTTCATAACGGTCCAACCTCATGTTTCACATTTCGCACCAGTACCATATCTTTACTCATATTCCATGACAATCCACCCTTTTACATTTTTCACACCCATCATATAATACGAGCACACACACAATAAGAAAGAACATGATGGTCAACATGTATACATTCCACTAGCAAGACATCATGGTGGTAGCATATAACAACATGGAAACAAGAATTCCTCAATTAAGCACATATATCACATAATTTCCGTAGAAGGTCAATAAAAGAGTCATACCCGGAAAATGACCACAACGAGCTTATCTTATGAGGATTAGGGTTAGCCATACATACCTCGAGTTGGAATTTCCCTTTAATTTCTATCCCAAATCACCAGACCTTCTAACGCCTTCAATCTAATTTACAATGTGACACATTCAAACTTAGAGTTAGGAACCTTGAACTGATTTGGGCATTTCATCAAATACTATGTGGTCCTTTAGATTAACTAGCCCTTTTTAGTGAAAGGTTGCCCTAACCTACTTCCGTTTGCTAGATTATAGAAGATTATTCACATGCATGCAACATCATAACTTTCCTTTTCAAGAACCAACCTATGTATGTTCTATTCTAACTAAAATCTGAGAATTTGGAGAAATGGGGTGAAGACTTACCTCTTATGGTGAAGAATATGACAACTACTCGATTAATTCCAGGCTTGAGTAGAGATGGAGGACCAATTTGGGGAAGATGAGGACTTCTCTCACTAGAACCCACTCTCACATCTCTCTATTTTGATTAGATAGTCTATAAAAATGAAGGGGAGGGTTTTTTTTTTAAATTGGGGGTCGGGTTTTAAAATTAGAAAATAGAAGCCCCGAAGCAGGTATGCGGTCAGGAATGCGATCGCATTTCTGTTATGCGGTCTGCATACCTGTCGGATAAATGGCCTTTAGATGGGCCAAAAAGGAAAGAAGACTTCCAAGGTATGCGACCACTATGCGGTCCGCATACCTTTTATGCGATCGCATAGTGCGTCGCATAACTCCCTCCGCAGAAATAGAGGTGCAAGAATGCGACAACTATGCCGCCCGCATTCATGAAATTCAATTACATTATGGGCCACATAGCTATTCTCAAAATGGACAGAAACTGTCCAGGTATGCGACCACATACCGCAAACCCGCGCAATTCTGGAAATTTTTTATCTTTTAAGTCTTGGGGTACTTTTTACTCCAAAAGGGTCCGTTTCAAGATTTACTAGTGATATAACAATATGGGGACCTACCCGGGCATCGTTTTTAGTTAAGAAAATTTACGGTTCTTTACACAATCCATCCTAATTCATGTGCCCTCACAAGAAATAAAGTCCCAAAATCACCATATTTACAATGACAACACAAATGAAAAATTCACAAAGACACTCACTCTCACAAAGAATTTCAAGTGTTACAACATATCATGCCATAAGCTTGCCCTTATTTTAATTCGCCGCCTATTCAAGAACATTCGGTTGGAGATCCCATAAGGGCTTTTTAAGCTTGTAATGTAGGTTTAGGAAAGGTTGGATAAACATTTGGTATACAAGTGACTACACCCTCCTTGAACACTACTCACATTTGTCTTTCTTTTTGCACTTTGTTTCTTTCCAAACCACATAGCCCTCATTGGCATCTAGTTACCAACATAGAACCACCTTGAATACCTCTCTAATTTTCCTCAAGGATCCATATTTATATACATGCATATATCTCTTCTACTATGTATTTAAAGAGTTGAAACTTTATGAATTGGGTTGAGCCTCTGCCTGTAATTATTTTCATGCATTTCATGGTTTTCCTTTTTCTGGCCTGGCGGAGCTATTTTCTAGGAACTGATGGGGTCAGGCCGTTTTTCTAAAAGGCTATCACATCTTCGGCTTCATCTCTGAGCCCAATTATGTTTGTACTTGAACCTATTAGAGATTTTAAGCGAGAACACTTGATCAATGCCAGTGAAATGACAGTTTGGCAAATTATTGAACTAGGCAGAATTTATTCAATTAGAACTATCAAGTTATCATCAGTCGCTATTCAACAAAGTTAAATTTCCTCCTTTAATCATAATTCTCAAGTATGGTTCTTAGCCCTTTCTAAATAATTCTTTTCAAACAATTTATCGATGTGTAACGACCTAGCCGGTTGTTTTGAGTATTTGTATTCCGTTTAGCTATTTTTGAAGTCTTGAGTAGCTCCGTATGATGTTTTATGACTAGTGTGAATCGTCGGTTTTGATTTTCAGGTGATTCGGGATTAGTTCGGAATAATGATTTTCATGTTTGAAGTTTTAAGTTGGAAAAGATGACCAAATTTGACTTTTGTGTATTTGATCCCGGATCGGAGTTTTGATGGTTCTGTTAGGTCTGGATGGCAATTTTTGACTTGGGAGTATGCCCGAATTTGCATTTGGATATTTCTAGAAGGTTTAGACATTATTTGGCGAAAGTTGGAAATTTGAAGGTTTGGAATGTTCATAAGTTTGTCCAGAAGCTGGCTTTGATGATATCGGGTTGGGATTGTAGAAATGGGAATCAGAATAGCTCTGTTATGTCATTTGGGACTTGTGTGCAAAATTTGAGTTCATTCCGAGTTGATTTGATATGATTTGGCACGAGATTCGGAAATTGAAAGTTCAAAAGTTCATTAAGTACCATTTGAGGTATGATTTGTTGTTTCGATATTGTTACGCGTGATTTGAGGCCTTGAGTAGGTACATGTTATGTTTTGAGACTTGTTTGTATGTTCAGACGGGGTCCCGAGGGCTCAGGTGACATGCAGACGTGTTTCGGATCATTTTTCATTCATGTGTAATGGCTTGTCTTTGCTGGATCTGGTGAGGTCGCACCTGCGGGGTAATGGGTGCAGGTGCGGTGGCTGAAAATGCGGTCATATGGGCACAGAAGAAAACTAAAGTTGGATGAGGGAAGACTACAGAAGCGCAAGCTGGTCGCATCTGCGCATCCGCAGGAGGGAGAATCTTATCGCAGAAGCAGATGGAAGCTTGGTTGGGAGTTTGAAAATATGCATGCTTTAGCCTCGCACCTGCAATTGTGCGAAGTGGAACAGTATCCGCAGGTGCGAGAGGTCGGCTGGTCAGTGGAGTCCGCATAAGCGGAGCTTGTGTCGTAGAAACGACACCACAGAAGCGACTAATATTTTCGCAGATATGAAGGTGCCTGGGCAGAAGCTATATTATTGAGGGCTTGATTATTTTATTCACATTTTGAGTTAGGGAGCTTGGATTTGGGTGCTTTTGGAGGCGATTTTAACCACATGGATTGGGATAAGTATTTTCTACTCGGTTTTGATTATATTTCATGAATCTATCTTTGTTTTTGTCATTTGATTGATGATTTCAAAAGAGAAATAGGGGGGGTTTTGTCTAAATCTCCCTAAAGTGAGATTTTGAGTTTTGAACATCGATTCAGAGTTGAATTTGAGTGAAATTAGTATGGCTGGACTTGTAATTAAATGGGCAGTCATATTTTGTGAGTTTTGTCGGGTTCCGAGGAGCGAACCTGAATTTTGACTTTTTTGTTGACTTTGGGCTTTTGATTAAAGATTCAACCTTATCGATTGGGTTTGTTTTTGTTGGCATTATTTGATGTTATTGAGTTGCTTTTATCTAGTTTCGAGCCGTTAGGAGGTCGGTACACGCGGGATGACATTTCTAGAGTATTGTTTAGCTTGCTCGATATTGGATTTGG
Organism: Nicotiana knightiana; assembly: GCA_005239525.1. Taxonomy (NCBI): domain Eukaryota; kingdom Viridiplantae; phylum Streptophyta; class Magnoliopsida; order Solanales; family Solanaceae; genus Nicotiana; species Nicotiana knightiana. The sequence continues at coordinate 13,554 of ML409410.1, read as the reverse complement.
CTTGTATGTGGTAAGTAACTTATCTAAACTTTGATTTGAGGGTATCTAACCCTGGAAACTGTGTTATAGGAGATGTATTGAGATGACACACATGCTAGGTGACGAGCGTGTGGGCGTGCATAGAGGAAATCACGATTCCAGTGGACTATTAGACTATGACCATACTTGTTTTGCTATTATCTCTTGTACCTTCACATTTTCCCTACTTGTTTGATTATATGAGTTGCGAATCATGTTAGAAATCATATTTAGGATATATGCTTATTCTATTGGGATCAATTGAGGACATCTCTGCTGTTGAGTTATTTTCTTAAATTGCAATTATATACACTCAGTCATATTCATTCATTTGTATATCATATCTCAATCTCTGTTATCATTTGTTGTTACATCATTTTATCATTGTCTGGACTGATGTGTATGAGATTTGTGAGCCCGACAGACTGGAGAGTCTCATGACTGAGTTGGGGTCTAAGGGTCGAGTTGTGAGTGACATTTATGGGATTGGGTTGCACACCGCAACAGGCTTTATTGACTCATTTTGGGATCGGGCTGCACGACACAGCATGACATGTTGTCTTATATTAGCGCTTGGGTAGGATCCGCCGCTCCGGAGTTTGACATACCAATAGTGAGCGGAGTTACCAAGTGACGAGAGTGCAGAGTGTCGAGTAACCGAGTGATTGGATATGCCGAGTGATTGAGTGTACAGAGTGATTGAGTGTATCGAGTGATTGAGTGTGTCGAGAGAATGAGTGTGAGACTGTGCGATTGAGTACTATGAGAGTGTGAGTACATGAGTTTATCACTGTGATGCATAACATTTGACATGCATACTTGACTACCAGTCCTTGGGTTGTTGTATAAAAGTTCAGTTATTTCATCATTATTTTCTCAGTAAATCTCATTTGAAATTGGATTATTGTTAAATTGGCTCACCTAGCGGGTAAAGTTAGGTGCCATCACGACTAGTTGGATTTTGGGTCGTGATAAGTTGGTATCAGAGCTCTAGGTCCACAGGTTTTACGAGTCATGCGCAAGTGTCTAGTAGAGTCTTGCGAATCGGTATAATGAATTCGTATGCGTATGTGAGCACTCGGTATTAGCTGTGCATCGACGGCTTGTGATTATATGGATGAGGTACGAGATATGTTTTCTGTGTTTTTGTGATAATCCAACTTGGAGGACTTGAGGGCAAGTTTAAACCGCAACTTAGGTTCAGAAGTATTTGTTGTGTGAGCATGTGCTTTTGGACTTATATGTCCGGTAGTGTCCCCGTGAGCGGTATTTATGGCTTGGTGAGTGGTTGGATGGCTATATGATGATTATGTTGTGACTCAGGGATGTGTTCAAGTGGTTTTGATATGACGGGAAGATTTTGCTTGGGATGTGAAAGAACTATCAGTGCTCGATATCTATGGATGTGATATACAATTTTGAGTTGTGAGTGTTTTGAGGGATTCTTTCATGTTGTTTATTTGTGGAACAAAGTAGATTCTCATTTCTTGTTGATGAGTTCAGAATCAGGAAGATACAATGAGTGCATAGTTGTCGTGGCCATGAAAGGCTATTAAGAGATGTTGGTTTGAGGCTAAGCAGGTGGGTTATCTCCTGCAGGGTGATCTACGGATGTGTGATCCTTATGATGTTACGCAGAGACTTTCTTTCTACCAGTGGGCTATATGTGTTATGATATTGAATTTGGTTCGGTTGTGAAAGTTGAACTGGCTGTCACAAGGATGAATGCGATCTTCGCGGATAATTTGAGGTATTTTATGGTTTGTGTTGCATGAGCTTATGAAGGATTTAGTTGAATTTCAGTGCGGGATTATGGCAATAATAGAGTATGGATATTGTGAGTTACCGAATGTTTTGTTCTATTTTTTTGAGTCAAGTGGGGGGTCCGTTATCAACAATTTGATTGCATGGTTATGGTTTATATTGGTTTCAATATAAGGCATACTTGTGGATTGGTTACGACTTGTAGAGGCTAGTTTTGGGGATGACATAAGCACGGAAATTTCTGGTGCATGATATATTACATATTACGGATATATTGAAGTCTTGGGAGTGGTTTAGAGTTGTTGTTCGTGATATATGTAAAGTACTAATAAAAGGGGATTCACTCGGTTGCTTAGAGGTGGGGATTACTCCTCGGGGTGTTGGTGTTCTAACAGGACGTAGGTCATTCGGCTCTTTTTAGGGCTATGCATTTGAGATTTGAATGGGGTGGATGAATCTCAAGAAGGTTCTAATGGATTCAAGATTTGTATGTGGCAGTTGAGAATTTTTCGTATTTATATATGGCTAAAATCTAAGATTTTGCATTGGATGGTTCCGGAACTTGCGGTATTTCGGTATTACTATGGATTCTAAATTTAGTATCAGGAAGGTAAAGGGAACAACTTTAAATTCACATAAGGTCTCTTCAGAATGGGTGTCTCGATTGTGGTACTTTTGGGGTGCTTAAGAGGGAATGCAGTGGCTTATAGGCCTTAGGGTGGTGTAATTTTATGTTAGTATCTCTTGTGGTGAGCTTTGAGTAGGGATCATGGCGTTCTGGCAAGGAAAAATGTCAACTAGAGGGCAATTCGGAAGGAATTTGGAGAAATAAGATAGCTTGGTTGTAGGTTGGATCGACACGTTAAAGGATATGATCGAGTCTTTAGGTACTTATGATGTGGTGAGTCTCTATAGGTGTTTAGCGGTAATACTTGTGGGTTTGGAAACCTGTGTGGCTTGGTTGAGTTAGACGGATTCAGTTCTAATGGCTTGGTTAGGTGCAAATGGGTTTCGAAGTGTTCTCGGCGATTTCTGCCATAACTTGAGATGGATATTGTCTACAGGTATGATGGGTATGTTGTGTGTGGTATTATTCTCCTAGATGGGATCAATTGGAAGGCTTCTGATTAATTGGGTATGTATTCTTCTTGTGAATCAGAGTTGTATGAGATACTCATGCTTTTCATATGATGTCATGATAGATGTGGTGCGTCCTGTCGGATTGGGATTTGCATGTACAAGCTGGAGCTTCAGATTTGGAAGGAAGGTCATGAATTTTGGACAGCATGGACGATTTCAGATGATTAGATGAATGTTATTACTACTTGGTATTGCCTGAGAAGGGTGCACATTTCAGAAGACGCACTGTGTTTTGCCTTACGGATGCTTCATTGGTAATGCGGTACTTTCCTCGTTGATCGACTGCTGATGTTCAGATTTTGCTATGTGGCACAGAAGAATTATGGAAGTATTTCCCGTGGGTTGATTGTGTATGAGAGGTGTTAGTCATTCAAGTGGTGGAGTTGGGATCGACTATGGTGATTCATGTGTTCCATGGATTTGGAGATTGGGAGTTCTCGAAAGCAGATTATTTTGGGGTTGCAGAGTGTGAATATGTGACCAAAGTTAGCTAGATGGTGGTACGTGATATAATTAACTCATTTTGGACTTTATGATGGCCATTTATCCATTTGGGGATGACTGGAGTTGATTTGGGTCCCATTGATAGGCCCAATGAGGATGTGTATTCTACACCAGGTCGGATTTGTTGACTTGGCACTGTTATGGTTGAAGGTTGTGTCATTCGATTAGCGTTGAGCTTGAGTGTGTTCTGATATGTTCTATGTATTACTCTTCTATTCTAAGAGGGGTTGTGATTTGTCGGTTATACGCACATATGATGTGGTTCTATTTGAGCCTTCTAGCGCAATTCAAGCGAGATGGTCATTGAGGTGTTGAATGGTTGATTGCGCCTTGTTTATGGTCTTTCCAGGCTGTGGCATATTGTGTTATTTGCTTCTCTATGGTTATGGTCATGCACTTCTTGTACTTGACGTCGAATTGCATGTAGTTGCTGATTTTTAGCATTGTGGCTTGAAGTACTTCATGCGGACCAGTGTTTGGATGTGGTCACGTATTGCAGCGGGGCTATGTTGGGATATGATCCTTTGTGATGTATTCGTGTCTTGATTCTACTGTTTGTGATGGGTTCATAACATTGCATTGTAGTGGTACTTGTTGAGCTTGCGGGACGGTTCTCTCATTTGAGTCATTTTCCATGTTGGAATACACTTGAATTATTGTTTATCGGTACACAGATTGCACGGTTTGTAGCTTTAGGTTGTATTGGTATGACATGTCAATAGAATTGTTGTATGTGATGAGATAAGGTCATTGGGTCTAGAATGGATACTATCGGATTTGATTACAGTATGTTTGGAGAATAATATCGGAAGTCCGTTTAGAAATTGGCTATGGTTCTTGTCAAGCTTGGGAGAGCTCCATGACTTGTTGATCTGATGAGTGGTTATGAGTTTCTGCGTGTTTCTTTCATCATCAAAAGTGTATGAAGGTTTTGGAATGAGGTTTTACTTGATATGAGGTTTATTACCGGTATCAGGTTTGTTTTGAACAACTACTTTGATCGAAAATTATTGCTACCAGTATGTGAGTTATGTGGTATATCATGTGATTTCATCTTGGGTTATGGTTATGACTTGATACAGCTTGTTCAGACTTATGCAGTGTGTAGATGAGGGATTCGGTTCTTGTAAGGAATTCTGAATGTTAGAAATTGGGTTTTATGGGCTAAGATTGAAGGAAGAATCTTCGGTTTTGTTGAATTTACAGACTTATAGGGATTGAGGTGACGTGGGATCACTCCCGAGTATGTGCATGGTAAGATTACATAGTGATTTGACGGTTTTGGAATGACTCTTGGCACGTTCGAGGATGAAAGTATGTTTAAGTAAGGGAGAATGTAACGACCCAGCCGGTCATTTTGAGCATTTGCATTCAGTTAAGCTATTTGAAGTCTTGAGTAGCTCTGTATGATGTTTTATAACTGTGTGAATCGTCGATTTTGGTTTTCAGGTGATTCGGGATTAGTTTGGAAGAATGATTTTCATGTTTGAAGCTTTAAGTTAAAAGAGTTGACCAAGTTTGACTTTTGTGTATTTGACCCCGGATCGGAGTTTTGATGGTTCTGTTAGATCCGGATGGTGATTTTAGACTTTGGCGTATGCCCAGATTTTCCTTTGGATATTTCTAGAAGGTTTATACAGTATTTGGCGAAAGTTGGAAATTTGAAGGTTTGAAATGTTCATAAGTTTGACCGACAGTTAACTTTGATGATATCGGGTTCAGATTGTGGTTTCGAGAATTTGAATAGCTTCATTATGTCATTTAGGACTTGTATAAAAAATTTGATTTTATTCCGAGTTGATTTGATATGGCTCGGCACAAGATTTGGAAGTTGAAAGTTTAAAAATTCATTAAGTTCAATTTGAGGTGTGATTCGTGGTTTTAATGTTGTTATGCGTGATTTGAGGACTCAAGTAGGTTCGTGATATATTTTGAGACTTGTTGGTATGTTGGTTCCAAGGGGCTCAGGTGAGATGCAGACGTGTTTCGGATCATTTTTCATTCATGTGTAATGGCTGGTCTTTTTGCTGGATCTTATGTGGTCGCACCCAGCGGGTAATGGGCACAGGTGCGGTGGCGATAGATGCAGTCACATGAGCGCATAAGAGAAGTAAGGCTGAATCAGGGAAGACCGCAGAAGCGGCAAGCTGGGCGTATTTGCGCGCCCGCAGGAGCGAGAATCTGATCGCAGAAGCGGATGGCAGCTTGGTTTAGAGTTTGAACATATGCAGGCTTTAGCCTCGCACCTGCGATTGTACGAAGCGGGACAGTGTCCGCAGGTGCGAGAGGTTGGCTGGTTAGTGGAGTCCGCAGAAGCGGAGCTTGTGTTATAGAAGCGACTAATATTTTTGCAGATACGAAGGTGCCTGGGCAGAAGCTATAGTATTGAGGGCTTGGTTATTTTATTCACATTTTGAGTTTGGGAGCTCGGATTTTGGTTCTTTTGGAGGCGATTTTCACCACATGGATTGGGGTAAGTGTTTTCTACTCGGTTTTGATTATATTTCATGAATCTATCTTTGTTTTTGTCATTTGATTGATGATTTCAAAAGAGAAATTAGGCTTTTTTTGTCTAAATCTCCCTAAAGTGAACTTTTGAGTTTTGAACATCGATTCGGAGTCAAATTTGAGTGAAATTAGTGTGGTTGGACTCGTAATTGAATGGGTTGTTGGATTTTGTGAGTATTGTTAGGTTTCGAGGTGCGGGCTCGAGTTTGACTTTTTGGTTGACATTGGGCTTTTGATTATAGATTCAACTTTTATCGATTGGATTTGTTTCCTTTGGAATTATTTGATGTTCTTGAGTTGCTTTTGGATAGTTTCGAGCCGTTCGTTGTTGGTACGCGAGGGATGCCATTTCTAGAGTATTGTTTGGCTTGCAAGGTATTGGATTCAGCTTGTTCGAGGTAAGTTACTTATCTTAACTTGGATTCGAGGGTATCTAACCCTGGGAACTATGTTATAAGAGATGTATTGATGTGACACACACGCTAGGTGAAGATAATGTGGGCATGCATCGAGGAAATCATGATTCTAGTTGACTATTAGACTATGACCAGACTTATTTTGTTGTTATATATTGTACCTCGATGTTCTTCCTACCAGTTGGATTATATGAGTTGTGAATCATGTTAAAAATCATGTTTACGCTATATGCTTATTCTATTGGGACCCACTGAGGACATCTTTGTTGTTGAGTTATTTGCTTAAATTACAATTATATACTCAGTCATATTCATTCATTTTCATATCCTATCCCAGTATTTGTTATCATTTTTTGTTACATCATGTTAACATTGTTTGTGATGATTGGCATGATTTTTGTGAGCCCGAGAGACTAGAAAGACTTATGACTGAGTTGGGGCTGAGGGTCGAGTTGTGAGTTACATTTATTGGATAACATTGCACGCAGCTGCAGGCTTTATTGACTCATTATGGGATCTGGTTGCACGTCGCAACATGCAATATTGGCTTATATTAGCGCTTGGGCAGGATCCGCCCCTCCAGAGTCTGGCATACCAGTAGTGAGCGCAGGTACTGAGTGTCGAGTGACCGAGTGCAGAGTGCCGAGTGACCGAGTGATTGAGTGTGCCGATGTCATGACCCCAATTTTTCTCTGTAGGATGTATTGATGATACCTAATCACTTAGACTAGGTAAGCCTAATGCTTACTGAATTAGATGACAAAATTTAACCAGAAGCAACTATTAAGCATGAAACTGAAATTTATATAGTAAACCAATAATCCCGAGTGCAATATAATAACCAAAATTGGTAGTACAAGTCATAAGCTCTACTGAGTTTGCTAGGAAAATCTTCTAAGTATAAGCATTCTGGAATAGAAATAGATAGTACACGTACAATATCAGAAGGTGACTCCAGGTATTGATAATGAGTTCGCCAGGTATTTTGACTTGAAAAGTAACCAGATGCTAATGAAAGATAGGAAAACATGAGAAGCAGAAGTTATGTTATGATAAAACCCAAAGATGCATTTGGTCTTGAAGGAGAGACTATTAAGGGTCCTTTGAGAAAGGAAGTGTTATAGTGACACATAAAAGGACGCGATCTCTCATGGTTATTGAACAAGTGTTAGGGAAACTAGCACAATGAATTCACTAACTAAGGAACACAATTAACACATATTGTGGAGGTATAAAGAGAAAATGAACATTTGTTATAAACTGGACATGTTTATGTATGTTAACTCCCAAACTGAAATACAAGACTATGTCACGGGCAACCACAATACTAGGAACAAAGTGAGCTAATTACTGCGGGATGTTTCAAGTGGACACGAAAGTTATACTAATATGATGACATAAGATCTTCTTATGAAGGAGATGTGAGGATCTCAATTTTCAAAGAGACTTTATGCACACAATGACCATTTTGATTGACATGCACACATATGATAGGTGCTGAGGTATTCTCTTATGTTACTAAATAGTGAAGGGGGGTTTATGATAATGCTCGCAAGGGAGTAAAGTGGCACCCCAAATCCTCTGTGCCACATACACAGGAGAGAGAGGGAGAGGCTCAAGAAAGATCTCAACATGAGGTTGTCTTATATTTGATTTGATACCCTGAAGGTAATCATTGTAATGGTGTATGCATAAGCACACGTGAGCATATGTTATCCATTTGAATCAAAAGGTTCTGTAACAAATTCATCGGGTATAGTCCCTTGTTAGGAATTTAGGAAAGCAAGTGGGAGGTATTAGCCTAGGGTTATAATTCAATTCATGGAAATACCTATAGAGCTCAATTCCACAAGAGGTTGTAAATAAGAGAATTTGTGATAGAGTGGCTTCATGAATAATGAGTCTCATTCAGAATGTGGATACATGCAATGTTTTGTGATTCAGATTCTTGTTAAGACCATATCTATGCAGGCTCCCAATACAGGTGTACATATATAAGTAGGAAAAGTATGTGCTATTCAGAATGATGTACTAAGGAGTGACTTACTTGGTAACTTTAGATTGACGGGGAAATGCCTTAACTTATGCCCCCTGACTCCACCTCTGTAACATACATTGGTACCAACAACCCCCTTTCGTTTCTTATGTGCTCTCACCACATGACCCAGTGGTGCGGTGACATTGATAGGAATAAGGACACATCCCCTAGTGTGAGCATGTGATTTTTCACCTACTAAATACTCCTACAAAATTCTATAAATAAATTAATTTCATAGATTTTGTTGAATTTTGGTGATTAATTGTGAATTATTTTTGCATTGCATAATCATAATTCATCCTATAAAATTGAAATTTTTTGCATAATCGTAATCATTTTTAGGAAAATTACAAAATTTATCCTTCAAATAATTACAAGTGTTAATTGATAACTTCACTTTTTTTTAATTCACTTGTTAACTAATTTTTCTTTTCAATTAGATAAAAACTAAAATTAGAGCTAATTAATATACTATTTAGTAATTGATTTAATTAATTAATGACGAAAATATGATTAATTGAAATGATGTAGAATTAACAGTTAAATTATCAATTTAGTCATTTATCTAACAAATTATGAAGTGGATTGATTAGGAGTACTAATTTAATTATTTTATTCTTAATTAGTTTATAATTTGACAAAGGTCAGAATCAATTAATTACTTCTTTTTTTTTTTAGTTTAATTAGTGTTAAATAAAGTAATTAAGGCTTAATTGGCCCTAGGGGGCTAAAATAAGACCTGGGCTAATCTACCCAGGCCCAAACCTATATTTACACTACCCAAACGTACCCAGCCCAATAGCCCCTTACTTCTATTAATTCTATTAAAGGAAGGTTCAAGAATGGGGGCAGTTGTCCCAAAGATAAGGTGGACAACTGCCCTATGTACTATTTCAACCTTTTGGATAAGAAATATGCAAAAAGCATATCCCATCCTTGAGCTCCCTATAAATAGGCTTTCCTTTCACATATTCTGCACCTTTTTTTGGGACCTTTGGCCCTGCTGAAAATCTGGATACAGAAATTTCATATACACACGCACAGTAGAAACCCTACACAAAAAGAACACTCGATTAGGTATAGAGAGATCTGGAAAAAAATCTAGTTTTCCTCAGTCTTGGTATTCTTGAACTTGGATGGTAGCTGACTAGTTTTTCTGGGTCTCAAAAGTTTATCCGGTTGAAATCTGTTTTCTTGCTGGTCTTTCTTCAATTTCTGGTTTTTCAAGAATTTCTACTCAAGATTTCTAGGTTTGTTATTGCTGAGTACTGGTTTTTGCTCTGGTTTTCTGTTGCTGAAATTCTCCTTCTGATTACTGCGTACACTTGACCTTTATTTGGTCAAGTTTTCTATTGTTTTACTCTTAGAGAAGGTATGTAGCCATTCATCTTTTCTCAATGAAATGTTGATTTGAAATTTTCATCTTCTGTTCATTCTGAAACTCTTTTCTTCTGCTCTATATAATGTGACAATGTGGGTGTGGTAATGAGTCTATGAATGTGATAAAGGTAGTGCTCCTGTTGGTATTTCTTTGCTGGTATATTTTGTTTATTTCAAATTATAGGTATGTAAATGTAATTGAAACTCGTAGTTCTACCTCCTAAAAAATAAGGATGCACTAAAGGTGTAGAATCTGACCTTCTCTATGGTCATGTTCTCTCTATAAGTGTGCAGAAAATATGCTTTCAATTGAGTCTCTTTGGTCAATAAAAAGATTCAACAAGCAAGTCTCTAGATAGGTTAGTATTAGCACTAGGGTAGATGAATTGGACCTGTTAATGGTCAAATTCATCCCATGATAGTGCACAAAAAGTAGTATAACTGGTTGAAATTCACCCTTTAAAGGACATACAACATGTAGTTAAGAAGGGATGTAGAGTAAAGAATTTGAACCCTTGTATGGTCTGATTCATTCTCTAAAAAGGCCAAGAATAGTCAAAGTGTCCAAATGAATACTGGTTGAAGTACTGGTATGGTTGTTAAAAATGTCAAACAAGGTTGCATCTCTGGCTTTGAATTAGACTCGCTCTTATAGTCAGATTCAATCTAAGAAAAAATGCATAAAACATGTTGCCTTTCTTTCTGGTGAATCTGTGGTTACTTGTCAAAAATCTGGTGGTTCATCTATGTGTGATTATAACAGTAGAGTTAGCTCTTAAAGGCTTATGTGATTAATTCTATATCCATGAAGTCATAACAGAGTCATTAGATAGTATTAAAGGGTAGTGAATCTGACCCCCCCCCCCCCCCTTAATGGTCAAATTCACCCCATAAGATGCTTATATATGTTG
>ML409407.1:1240-56349 GCA_005239525.1 Nicotiana knightiana | reverse complement strand
GGGGTACTATACTAGCACTAATACCATCGAACTAGAGAAGACAAAGGAAAATGCACGACTACCTACTAACCTTCTATCCTAATTTTCAACCTCCACGCCCTTCTATCTAGGGTCATGTCCTCGGTCAACTCAAGCTGCTCCATGTCCCGCCTGATCACCTCTCCCCAAGACTTCTTTGGCCTACCTCTACCCCCCTTTCACCTCCCAAGGCCAACCTCTCACATCTCCTGACTGGGGCATCTCTGCTTCTCCTCTTAACAAGCCTGAACCATCTCAACCTTGCCTCACGCATCTTTGCTTCCACAGGGTCCACTCCCACCTTGTCCCGAATAACTTCGTTCATAATTCTATCCAACCTAGTATGCCCACACATCCATCTTAACATCCTCATTTTCGCTTCTTTCATCTGCTGGACATGAGACTTTTTGACTGGCCAACACTCTGCCCCATACAACATAGTCGGTCTAACCACTACCTTGTAGAACTTAAGTCTCAACGGCACATTCTTATCACACAAGACACCAGAAGAGAGTCTCCACTTCATCCACCCTGCTCTGATACGGTGTGTGACATCCTCATCTGTCTCCCCATTTTTCTGAATTACAGATCCCAGATACTTGAAACTCTCTCCTAGGAATGACTTGCGTATCGAGTCTCACATTCCCGCCCGCCTCCTGGGTAACACCACTGAACGTGCACTCCAAGTATTTTGTCTTGGTCCTGCTCAACTTGAAACCCTTAGACTCTAGAGTATGTCTCTAGACCTCCAGCCTCTCGTTAATGCCACCTCGCGTTTCATCAATCAGGACTATGTCATCTGCAAATAACAAGCACCAAGGCACCTCCCTTTGAATGTGACACGTCAAAGAATCCATTGCCAGGGAAAACAAAAATGGGCTAAGTGTTGATCCCTGATACTCATTTTTTTCATTTTAACAAAACGAGTATTTTCTTTTCATGATGTAAATTTTTTTTTTCTTTATTTCAACAAAAAAACTACTTTCTTTCCATTATGTGAAAAAAAAGTATTTTCTTTCATTTCAACAAAATGATGCAGTAAAAAGTATTTTCTTTGATTTCAACAAAATGACTATTTATTTTCATGATTTAAAATAAGTATTTTCTTTCATTTCAACAAAATGAGTATTTTCTTTTCATGATATAGAAAAAATATTTTCTTTCGTTTAAAAAAAATAAAATATTTTCATGTTGTAGAATAATACTTTTTTTCCAACCAAAAAAGAGTATTTTCTTTTTAGTTATGAACTACAAATTTCAAAATTATTTTTGCGCGAAAAAGTAAAGTAGCACATTAGTTCATTTGAATTTACGTGAAATTTTTAAAAAATAATTAAATTCTTGAAGAAAATAAAGTCCTATTAACGTAGGGTATTTGGGTGTGTGTGGGGGTGGGGTGGGGTGAGGGGGAGTGGGTGGAGCACAGGAAATATGGGCATTTGGATGAAGCAGGTGAGGATAGCATGAAAAATTGGAAAATGTTTTCAACCACCAACCAAATAAGAAAAAATACGTGATATAACCATTCATTTTCCATGAAAATATTTTCTAACAAAACATTTTCTATAGAACATTTTCCTTTCATACCAAACACACCCTAACTCCATAAAATATTCATTTAATTATTTCTTGTTTATAAACAGGAGAGTAAAGGAAACTGTAATGCTTAATTTAAGTTGATTCAATTTACTAGTCTAGTGCTGTTTACAACTGTCTTTGTATTTGAAATAAATAACATTAAATAAATTCGGCTATTGAATAATTTAATATAAATTGCCAAACTTGAGGCAAGTTGGCAAATTATTCAATATGGTTACATTCATAGACCGTACAATTACAAATAACCCAACATTATTATGTCTAATTAAAATGTAGCAGAGATCTAACATGCTTGGGATCTGTTAGGATTTGTCTGATTTAATGGAATTTGATTTAGATCTATTTAAACATAAAAAATATAGTCAAGTTGGGATCCTTTTTGGAATTTCATATAGTACGTGAAGCCATGTTTATGGGAGAGAATTATTAGTCAATCATTTATATTAATCAGAAATTAGCAAATAGCGCACAAACACCAAATTCAATTCGGATGTCCAAATAAAATTTTAATTTTGCAAAGTCCAACTTTGCACATAATATTGTAGTATTAGTTATAGTGAGTACTAGATTGCTGGAAAAATATGTAACAAAATTACGTGTATTATCACATAACAGTATGCGGATATAACATTTAACGTTATTAATGGCCTTACTAAAATTTGCAATTCTTTTATAACAATTCATACCGCGTGACTAATCCTTACATAACACTCCACATAATTAATTTTTATTGAATAATAAATTTTGTAATGATAATTTTTACGTAATTAGATCATGCACCAAACTATTTAGGGAAACTATTTATTGTAACACTTCCGCTTAATAATAGGTCTGCGCAAAGGCTGACCCAGAATTTTAGCACAACGGGGCCATAAATTGTATACTAATTACTAACAATAAAATTTGATGTGCAACTCTTTCAAATCTTAACAAGTATGATGACTAATCATCCAAGTATAAACAAAAAGAAATTCTAAAAAGGAGAAAGCACCGAAAGGGGGAGATTTTTTCGCAAAATGGGTGATACGGGAAGTAAAAGTGTTTGATTTAAACCTGTTTCAAGCTTTAAATTTTAGATTTTTTTCTCAAATAAAAAAAGAATCAGTGATCAAAAGGGTGTTCAAACTTCAAAAATTAACGAGAGAAATCAAGATTAAGGGCATATCAATAGTCAAAGAACTAAAAAGGAGTCTCAAACTCTTAGTTTCAATGCCGAGTCGGAGTTTACGGATATCCGCTACCATGTCAAAGTGATTGTTAAAGAAAGTTGTGGCAGAATGACCTGTATTTTTCTATTTGTGGAGCGATAATTTATTATTTGAAGCTTTTAATTTTAAGGGAGTAATTTGAAAAAGAATAAAATTAATTAACTTGACTATTATGCATGAATACTAACTGCATTTGAATTCAATAAAATATAAAAGTTATAAATAATGCCCATCCCTCTTCTTACAAAAAAAAAAGGTGGTGGCAAAATAATTGTATTTTTCTATTTATGGAGCAATAAGTTACAGTTTGATGCTTTTTAATTTTAAGGGAGGAATTTGAAGAAAATAAAATTAATTAAGTAATATTAAACTATAATTGACTTCAACAAAATATATATAAAAAATAAAGTTCTTTAGTACACTAATTCAAAATAGAAAGAGAATTAGTGTATAAAATGGGAATAGGCTTGAGCAAGTTTCGAACCCATGATGCAAAAAGAGGAATCCAAAGTGTAACCCCATAACCATTCCTTCCATTTCCCTTTCTTTGTCTAAGGGCACAAGGAAAATATTTAACGGGTCCAAGTTGTATGTACAAAGATATATAAACAACATATATAAAATTTTTGCCGAGGCTAACGGAATCCCGTGACCCCTCAACGTACGACGTAGGTGCGCCTCTGGGTCTGCGTACTAGGGTCTTCTTTTAATTATTTTTTGGTCTTCTTATAGTTCGACTTATTCAAAAATTTGTTGGCTTAAATGATGTAAAATCCATTACTAAAATAAATTGACAATTTTGTTTTCTTAAGTTTTAATGTCACAAAGATATCAAAATTTGATAAACAACCCCACATATAAATGTATAATCAAAGTTTTGTAACCATTTAATTGCTTATGGCCAAAGGACCTAGCTCATTAAATTCCCACTTGCCCAAAATAAAATGTGCTAATTTATAGTGGGAAATTGTTTGACTTTTTTTCTTTTGAAGATTTCATGGAAGGTGTTGCGGGGGTAATCCACATAAATAACCTCTCCAATATTTCTTATGCGTTGTGAATAACATCTTGTTTGGATGGGTGTTATATATCGTTTCATATTGTATTGTATTGTATTATTTGATGAATACAATATTTGAATAAATTGTGTTGTTTGTCTTCGTTTTATGATATCACACACCAACAATATGAAGAATAAACTTGCAATATTATTAAAAAAAATTATGATACAATATATAAAAAGGTAGGGTAAATGATAAAATTAAATTATTTAATAATAATGAAGGGTGAGACTGAGAGAAAAAGACAAGATAACGACATAACCACACCAAATCGGTTGTTACATATAATGACACATTTCATCGTTACGTAACGACGAATTCAACGATATGATACAATAAAATTTAAATAACAATCAAAACAAATTTCCTATTTAACGTAACAATACAATAGATAACAACCATCCAAACAAGATGTAAGTAGCATAATAAAATAATTATGATCCAAAAAAAGATAACACATCCCTTTTTGGCAGATCTTGCTAAAACGAGTAATTAACTTATTAACCCAAAGAGAAACAGACAAATCCCACTTTAATACTTACTCTCATGTGTCCCATGTATTTTAAGAACTTCCCTATTTTGATAGTTGCATTGAACATGCATAAAACCTAGTTTAACAAAAACAACATGGAGCAACTTTTAAAACTTTAAGAAGAATGTTTTTCTAATAATTGTTTATCAAGAATTCTTTCAAAAATGTCCAAAGGCAACCTAAGGTGAAATTACCTACCACCGAGGGATATGATTGGGATATATGAGATTTCTCCGTCCTAAATTAGAAGTTTCGAGTTCAAGTCATGAGAATAGATAAATTCATTGTACAAACGCTTCCTAGCTCCTTCAATATGCTGTACACGACGCAAGTCAAATTAATTGGACCACTGAATTTCAATATGAGGTACAACAACAAAACAACAACGATCCAGTGGTTATTTTCGATAGATTCTCGGCTGAAGATCAGAAGACGAAAAAAGACAGTATATCAATACCATCAATAGACTTTAGAATTCCTCTATTCGCATAAAGTTAAGGATAGAACAACTTGGTCTAATGGAGTAATACTAATAACTCGAATATAAATAGCTTAGATGAGGCAATATATTGAGTTTAATGAGAATTGTACCCCTATATGGCATATGCACAACAATAATGAAGTATTTTTTTTGAAGGAAATCAGAATGAGATTTGTGGGGGTGCCCACAATAAAGCTTAAAGAACATGTTCTGCTGCCTTTTATTATTTGGAATAAAGTAGTACAAATGGCAACAAACAACAAGAAAAGATAGTAAACCTAGTCACCATTCTTAGCAAATTGCATTTTCCAGCACTCATTTTTGTGCTTTGTGGACCTCTCTTAAATCTTGGAATTTAAGCACCTTTGTGCCTGTGGTCCATAGGATCTGCCTTTCATTCTAACTGCTTATTTTTTTTATTTTATTTTAGTAACTGTTGCGTCGGGCTAGCTTACACGCAGAGGCGGACCTATGCATGTAGAAGATAGGTCGCCGGACCTCATTAACTTCTGTAAAAATTCAATCTTATATTTTGCTTGAAACCCGTAGATTAAAAGATGGGGGCACCGATTGAGCATGCAGCCATGTGTCTCCACGACCTTTAAATCCCGGGCCGCCTCTGCTTATGCGCACCTTAAATAATTTACAATGTATTTATTATTTTCCACTATTATAGGTAAACGTTAATCTTTAAGAAGAAATTATGTACTACTAGCATTTTTTGTTACTTTAAATATTTCTCACACCTTAGTGCATAGAACTTAAGTTCTATTATGGTATTAGTTTAAAGATCTGAACATATTGTAAAGAAATTTGATATCATCGACTTACGTAAAAAGCAATTATTTATTTTATTTTTACAAAAGGTGATATTGGTATTCTAAAAAGACGGTGAGTAAGGATTGTAACTGGTCAAACTACATCGAGGTTTGATAATTTTCTTTTTTTATTTACATTGGTACATATAAACCTTAATCGAATATATTACTATTTCGTAAAATTTATATTTACAAGTGTTAAGCTCGTGGATAAGCAAATCAAATGTGACCTATTCATATTACGTTGGAATTTTCTTCCTTGAGTTTTAGTCTTAAGCTTTGACTAAAGAAAGACGTAAGTGAGATGATCTGAACATCTTTGAAAAATACTTTTCAAAGATATCAAAATTTCGTTTTCATCAAATCTCAATTGGAGTCTGGATTAGAGAACTATTTGGAATCAAGAAATACGTAGCTCAATCATTTAAAGGAGCCATGACAGTTTCATACACGCTAATACTTACCCGCAACCAGTGGCGGACTCACGTGAGCTGAACCCGCTTCACCATAAAAAAAAATTGTGTATATGTATAAATTACGATTAAAACATCGTAAATTTTATATAAATATTTTATTTGAACCCACTTGACAACTATTATTTTACGACTAAAGTTATGTACTTCTAAGATTGAACCCGTTTGCATAAAATCCTGGGTCCGCCACTGCCCGCAACGAATATTTACACTAAACCATGCTAATTTACTATAGTTAAGTAATTTAATAGAGTAAAAATGCATATCAAGTAACTTTTGATTAAGTGCTAGAAGTATATATATACACAAACACATGGTATGTATTTATTGGTTTTGCGTAAACACCCAAGTAGAAGACTTCATACCCACGTGTAGGGGTGTACTAAGAAACCGATAAACCGCACCAAACCGATAGTCCGAGTCAAACCGGAAAAAAAAACTAGATTGTGGTTTGGTGTTGGAAAAAAAAACCCGACCATAATTAGTTTGGTTTGATTTTAACTAAAAAAAGTCAAAATGAAACCCAACTAACCCGACACTACATTTATACCATTTTTAAAAATATTTTGTATGTATAAATATTTATTGTAATATAATTTATAAATATTTCTTAAACTTGTTCATAGTTTTATTTTTAAACGTATTATTTAAAGCTTGGACTTAACATTCTTGAATGGTCACTTTTATAACTCATAAAGGTAGTAAGTCAAATAAAGTTCCAATCAATACTAATTCTAATAAAGGATATTCAATTCAACACTATGAATGACAATAATGTTGGATATCTATTTTTTTGTTTTGCATTGGTTTATAATAAAAATGCATAACTTAGTTTATCTTTTTCTTTAGTGCTTAATTGTGTAATTAATAGTACTTATTAGGTATACTTATTTTAGCATGACATATATCGTATTTTCAGAATTAGGTTAATTTTTATTATGACTTATTAATTAGTAATATCTTATTTATGCGATTTTTATTATCTTCGTATTAAATATTTTAGTATAATGTTATGACTCATCTCATATAATTGTGTTATTTTTTTTTGGAAAGTATATTATATAGTTGTATCCTACTAGGTCTAAAGAAATCTTTGAAGCACAAGTTACATGCTTTGTGCTATGAAGACTTTACCGGAAAAAACTCGAGATTTAAAAACCCGACTTTATTAGTTTGATTTATAGATTTAAAAATCCGACACCATTAATTAGTTTGGTAATTGAGAAATCCGAACCAACCCGACCTATATACACCCCTACCCACATGTATAACTTAATTATAGTTAAATAAGAAATATACATATTTTAATATTTAATCGCTAATTGTGATTTTATAACTTGTCATTTTAATTTCTTTGGAAGTTCTCTAAATTCTCCAAAATCACATTACTTTCTGAAAACTCTTCAATCCTTCTTTTTCCTTTGTTGGATCCCACCATGGGATTAGGGGTCCGTAAATACCGCCTAAATGGAAGGACTTCCTCCTTCAGTAAAAAGAAAGAAAAAAAAAATTTACTACCACCGTCCTAATTTTGTATGAAATTTATAAATTTTGGGAGGTTAAAAATTCTATTGATAATATTATATTATGGAATTTCACATGTCTCAAGAACTTAAATTCATTCAACAAGTCATTTTTTAAGCTGGAATGTTTTTAGAAACAGCCGGTCAAATTCACAGCTTATTTTTTTCTTGCCGCTATACATGAATTATATATTGATTATATATATAAATATTTATATATTATTATATAAATTATACATATAAATGGTTGAGTGGCAACTATTTAGATTAATTCTTCTTAATAAAAAGTATATTATCTTTCGCAATCAAATAATATAACATATAACGTAAAATTATTAAACAAAAATGTGCACCCATTCAAGCACCATTTTCTAAAAGCAATTAAGACTCGACAAAAAGAAAATTCAAATGATTAAATAAAGTGAGTTTGATGACAAAAGGAGCCTTCTTGCTTGGCCCTTTGCTGGTTTGATTAGGTGAAGGAAAAAGACTCATCATAGTAATTATCACATGTCTTTGCCTTTGAGTCATGCTTAATTTTTTCTTTAACAAGTCAAACAACAAGTTTGGCTCCCTCATTTTCCTTCTTGTAGGGTTCCAAATATGTATACTTAGGTGTGCAATTCTCCATTCCTATTCTTTAAGAAGTTAGATGAGGCTATCAAAGTTTGGCCACTACAAACTTATGACCCTTAAAATCCTCTGAAAATAGCACGGGCTAACTATTTTTTGGATTGGTAATCAAAAAATAGTCAGCGTTCGTAAAGTCATTAAAAATTAGTCATTGTTTTGCTGAAACATGAAAAGTTCCAGCAGCTCCTACGTATAAACTTCAGTCTAAGGGTAACAAACGGGCGGGTCGAGTCGGATATGAGCGTGTCAAAACATGTAATTTAAAAACGAATAAACTATCCGACCAGACCTGTATTTGAGACGGATAAAACACGGGTTTATCCGGCGGATAATATAGATATCCATATTATCCATGACTTCTTAAATTTGATCACTTATGAGAGAATTCCTAGTCTTCCAAACTTGAGGAACTCCAATTTGAGGCTTTACAAATGTAAAAGTTAAACACTTTAGTTATTCATTTGGTTAACCATTTTCTAAGTGGATAATATGTTCTTTATCCATATTCGATCCGCTTTTAAATGGTTCATTATCCAACCCATTTTTTGATTGATAATATGGGTGGATAACTGTTTTCTTTAAACATTTTGCCATCTCTACTTCAGCATATTATGCTGGAATTCAAGCACATGGAAAGTTCCAGCATAATATGTTAGAACTCCAGCAATTTTATCTTTACATGTGAAAAAGGCTAAATTTCGATTATTTTTGAAACTGTGGTTATTTTATAATTATCAGTTGTAAGTCTGGTTGTTTTTTATTTTTTCCCCCTAAAATCTTTGGTGGGCATTTTGTTTACCCAATATTTGTATTGGGATTCGCACGTGTAAGGCTTATTAATGAGGAAGCGTTCTCTATCAGAGTCTTTTTTATTCTCAGGGTTCGAACCCAAAGCCTTTAGTTAAGGTAGAAAAATCTTATTCATCCGACCACAATCTGTGATAGTCTTTGGTAGGCATGGCTATAAATGTATTAATGCCCTAACAAACTTTCTTCTAGTTTAAGGTAAAGAGAAAACCCAAAATAATAATAACTAAAACACATTATCATTTCCTTTTGTTTGTCATTGGAGGTAATCAAATGATATGATGTAAGATCATCTTGTTGCTTGAAAAACAATTTATGTCTTAAGAATCATGTAAAATCCCTCTAAAAACACATCTTTCATTGTTCAAGGCTAAAACCTTGAGATCATTACTTTAAAATTCGTCTTTGGACTATATCTATAAAGAGAAAGAAAATTTTCATCTGGTTTAGTTTCTTGCTCTTCCCATTTAGAAAGACTTTTTGAAAATCGTCCATTAAATTGTGCGAGTTTCTTAAGGTGAGATTAGAAAAAATGTATAGTAAATTATTAATAGTTTTTTCATTGATCCCACCTTCAATTGTGTTCTTGGGGTTGTGTTATTTCCTATGGATGCATGAACTAATTAGTCTTTTGTCCATTAATGGTATTTGTGTCTATATCAAGAACCAATTGATAATAGAAAGATAAAAGAAGAAATGATAATTTATTTGTCCTTTCTCATTTAAGAACGATCATTTTCTAAATTAGAGGCGTTACATCAATTGGTAAACCAAAGTAAAAACTCAAAATTAAGGCATGTGCATTGCATCTAAGCAAAGATTAATATTTGTAGGAAAACGAAAGTTATGACATCAATAGTCAGAAGACTCATTCTATTTTGAATACTGTTGAATTGTTGTATTCTTAAAAGTCTGAAAGGTTGCATTTTCACCAATACCTACCTTTGGACCATGTCCACGTTGAATACAACAATTTTCTTTTTTAAAATCAATTTTTTACAACAACAAAATTAGATCCCGTTTGCACGTATCTTGACTATTCCATCAAATACCTGATGCTTCCCACCAGTACAGGGAGGTAATTTTACCCGCCAAGACTTGAGCATTCGGGAAGAAATTACTTAGTAATTTTATGTCGATGTTGTGATTTGAACCCTCGTGTCTAAGGTGCGCACTCACATCATTGACTACTAAGCACACCTTTGGGTGCGTGTATCGGTATAAAAGAAAATAACAACACCAACAAACCTAATACAATCCTATAAGTGGGGTTTGGAGAGGGTAGTGTGTACACAGACCTTACCCCTACCTTGAAGGTAGAGAGACTGTTTCCAAAAGACACCCCTGCTTAAGAAAAGATGAAGAGAAAAGAGCAACATCAAGCAGTAACACCAACAAGATATTAAGAAACAATAGGGGTGTTCGTCGGTCGGTACGATATTTAGACATATCGGTTTGGTATTTTCGGTATTCGATTTCTTAAAATGTTATATCAATACCGTACCTAATTAAATTCAGTATGGTTCAGTTTTTCTCTATTCGATTTCGGTTTATTCGGTTCGGTAACTTCGGTTGAATACTAACTAGTGCATAAATTCATAGACTGTAATATTCGTAATTAAAGTACTCAAAAGTACAAAACAAAAAACGTTTGTTGACAAAAGTTATGTCCAAAACCAACAAATATCAACCCAGAGAGAGAAAACTCTACATAAAGGAATAAATTTGATCGTTACAAATATCTTGTTACTTAGAGTTAATTCATGAACTTAGAGAATAAGAGTAAGTAAAATTTTAGATATTTTTCTACTTATGTTATAATTAATAATATGTGTATTGTGTAATATAATATATATTTCGATACGATATCAGTAGTTCAGTATTCCATTATAAAATACCAAATACCATATCTAATACCAAAGTATCGAATACCAAATACCAAAATTTTCGGTTTCGGTACGTTATTCGGTATTTACCAAATTATGCACAGCCCTAGCGTAATGAAACAACATGTAGTAGATTTACCAATAATAGAATACAAGGCTAACTACTAATCCTACTGGTACGGGGAAGACACACAGGAAAATAGAAATATACTTTGGAAGCATTAAAGGGAAAAGAATCCAAAACTATTTGAATGTTGCTTTACATCCCTCTCTAGAGTGACAACATCAAAAAAATTGTGGCTAACATAAATTTTGGATTACGCAGAAGAAGGGTCAGCTGTTTCAGATGCAGCGGCAGCTCTTTTCTTGGCAAAATATTCCTCAGCTCTAGCAAGGTTTTTGGCAACTGATGGTTTTACCCACTTCTTTCTGCCCGGTAGAACGGTCAATGAACAACCAGCAGCCTCTAGTTTCTCCTTTGCTGATGTTGAAAAGGCGCGGGCCTTAAAGTTGAGCTTCACGCTTAGTTCACCATCGCCTAAGATCTGGAAATGGAGATACGTCGAAGACATTACTTAAGTTAATACAGATAGCACTATAATGTCATTAGACTTACAGAAACTATACACAGAATTATGAAGATAGGGGAAGCGAGGAAGACAATATTATATAATTACATTGCACAGAGGAAAACTTTTTGTTCCTACTTCATAGTTGCTAGCACTAAGGTGAAGACAAAACCGAGAGTCTATAGGAAACAACCTCTGATGAGGTCTGCGTACATACTACACCTTCTCAGACCCCACTTATGGTATGACATTAGGTTTTTTTTTTTTTTTGTTGTTGTTGTTGTT
Organism: Nicotiana knightiana; assembly: GCA_005239525.1. Taxonomy (NCBI): domain Eukaryota; kingdom Viridiplantae; phylum Streptophyta; class Magnoliopsida; order Solanales; family Solanaceae; genus Nicotiana; species Nicotiana knightiana. Next base: position 44,456 of record ML409407.1, on the reverse strand, counting down.
GTTGTTGTTGTACTAAGGTGAAGATATGTGGAACCAACATCCGACAAAGTAAATGTTATTGTGTACCTTTAGCGGAAGTCTCCTTTCTCTCCCTGATGGATTTATTAGACCCTTCTGCTTGAGGGATTCAAGCGACACCTCTTCCCCTTCTTGAAATCCTGCCTCTTCTATGTCTTTCAAGTTCACAGGTACATATTTCGGAAGTCCAGCAGACATGCCTTTACAAAATTCAAATGCTCACTTTAGCTGGAATTCTGGCATAACTTATGCATATATAACCAAAGAACACTATACTCCACACTCTATACAGGGTAAAATCTATGTATGTTGCTCGGACTCTCCAAAAATGTTGCTTCACCTATGTCGGATCCTCCAAAAATGCACTGCTTTTGGAGGATCCGACACACCATCGGTCAGCAATTTTGAAGGGTCCGAGAAACATAGGGTAAAATATGAGCTCAGATACTAATGAACTCAGTAGCTTACACACATGCATATGTTAACATGATCAACTGAAATGTGTTGCAAAATGAACTTTTTCTATTAGTTGGGTAGGTGGAAAAGCTCTCAAGTTCCTATTTTTATCCAACTCTTTTTAATAATATTTAAGCTGCAAAAAGTAGTTTTCATTTTTAAAGGGGTACCAAGGGGATGTCATCCCTGACCAGAAGAATATCAAAAAGCAATAAACAATCCAAACTATGCAGCATTTACCTCATTCAACAAATCAATGGACCTTGTCAGTGCTAGAAGTCTCATACTGAATCCACCCTTATACAGTTAAAATGGCAAGTAAGAGTTTGCATCGTTTTACACTAAAAGTGATCACAATGACTAATGAGAAACTGATAATCAGGAAACTAAACGCTCCAGCTCTAGACTACAACAATGAATGAAGCTATGCAATCAATCATATAACCCGTCAAAAAATTGAAGAGGAGAAAGATGGCAATATTTTCGGTGAAGGGATAGAGTTGGCCAGTAGGTTGATCAGGTAGGTTACCTTTCTTTTTGAACAAAGAGAACACCAAGATAGCTAATATGTGCTATAAGAACGGGAATAAACAGAAAGTTGGGAAGCATTTACTATTTGTCATGTGCTTGATATGTCGAAGCATTTAGAAACTTTTTCTTTGTCATGCGACTCCAAGCATGATCATTAAACCTCAGCCAAACATAACACAAATTGTACAAGTTATGCATTGGAGTGGAAGACTGTTATGAAGCCACTTAGTCATACCCAGCAACTTGACATATTGACAAAAATACCTTAGCCCAACCTACTCCGAGGATCTCATATCCAGCAAACCAACCAATCCAAGGCCATCAAAGTCCTTTGACTAGGTTGAGAGCTATAGAGATTATCTTCTGTGTGGTTAAGTAATTCCACATGTCAACATATTATAGCGCACCAAGTTAGTTTTAGTTACAAAACATATGTATAGTTGAAATGGACTTACTTTAGTATGTCTTATGAAAAGAGAAAAGTTTGGTCAAAGAATGGCTTATCTCATTCTTAACTTTTCCCCTTCGACCCACTTCATCACTTTCTTTGAGCAATAACTTATTTTTCAGAGAGAAAGATGTTAACTGCATCAGATAAAATAGTATTTTATAGTCCAAATCCTGGACCTGGTTCATGTTTCTTGCAAGCGAACATTATGGCTAAGTGAAGTCAAGACAATTTACGTGGTACCTACACTGAGACTAGAGGATCAAGGCTCTCACATTCAGTTTAAATCAAAGAAAGTAAAACCTTTTGATCCTGGTTCTTCCTCACCTCTTTAGTATGGACTTTTTAATTCCTTTTTCTAATAGATAAGTTCCCAGCTACGGGAAGGTCAAGAAGGGACATGTTCTATATCCATTGATTCTGTTAAGTATAACATAAGAAGTCCTTATTTGAGTAACAGTTCCTAGAACTCTATCAATTCAGCACTAAGAAACTTTTCCATAGAGCTTTCAGCTGGTTGGGAGGCTTTCCTTAGAGATTTAGTAACTCATAGAATTATTGCGGAATACAAAACGGACAAGGAATTCAGAATACAGCAAATGAGAAAAGGCAGATTTCAAGATATTCTGCCTTGACATCACCTAATTGTGGATTGCTTTTTTTCCTAGTGCAGTATGTAATCATTGTGAATAAGTTTCTTTATATTAATCATCAGCATATTTTAAAAAACCCTTAGTAACAGCAAGTATACATGCACATCCCCACCCCAACCTATGCAAATTTGACACTGTAATGATACATAACCCGAAAGAAGAATAAAAATGTTTGTAAACAAAGAAGCACAAAGCCAAGCTAAAGCTATAAATTCAACAAGAAGCTACATGCAACTTATCCACAAACTCATCACTGCAAAATTATAACACTACAGAAGTACACAGAAACAAACAACAAACACAGGAAAAATGTAAATCCAAAGAAACAACAATTACGCCTCAGTCCCAAATAAGTTGGGGTCGGCTATAAAAATCTTTCCAGACCACGTTACTCCATTTAAACTCACCTCATTCCATTATTATGCAAATACAAATAAAAATACTACTTAGAAGTTCTGTATATTTTCTAAATGAATCCAAACAAACTAAAAGTTTACATAATAACGTTGAAGCACATAATCAAACTAAAGCTACAAATTCCACAAGATAAATACACTTATCCATGAACTCTTCTATGCAACATTATAACATTGCAAAGGGACATATAAACAAACAACCAATACAGAAAGGGTAAATCCAAACAAACAACAACTACGCCTCAATGCCGAACAAGTTGGGGTCGGCTATACGAATCCTCACAGACCACGTTACTCCATTTAAACTCACCTCATTCCATTATTATACAAACAAACTAAAATTACATAATTATGTTAAAACAAATTACCTCCAGCAATTCCTCTCAACTTAGGAAGTCTCCTATAAAGTGGCATTTGACCTCCTTCAAAACCCTTTCTAACACCAGGTCCAGACCTTGATTTTTGACCTCTCATCCCAAAACCACAACTACCTCCTTGTCCAGCTGCATGACCTCTTCCTTTTCTCTTCCTATTCTTTGTTGCCCCAGGTTGTGGGCCCAAGTTATTAAGCCTAAATCTAACACCCCCAGAATTTGCTGAATCAGCAGCAGAAACATCAAAGGTTGCAGCTTTATTGAAAATAAGAAATAGGGTTCTTGTTCTTGGGGTAGTTTTCTGGTTAATGAGTTTAATTGAAGGAAAAAGATTTGAACTTGACTTCAAGTTTCTTGAATTACCCTGAAAAAACATTGAGGGGGTGGGTATAAATGAGAATGTATAATTTTAATGGAAAAATAGTAAAAGAAAGAGATAAAAAGACTGTACCTTGAATGAGGAAGAAATGTGGGGGAGAATTGCAGTGGAGATGAGGGACGCCATTGTTGATAAGGAGGACTTGAAGATTGTGTTCCCTGTCCAACAGAAAGAGTTGGATTTTAACGGATAGGGGTGGTTATAGGAGGGTCTATTTTCTTATATTTGTAAAATTTAAGGAAAATTTATCATCAATTTTAAGGGAAATTTGCACTTTAGCCCCTTAAATACAAACTAATTCTAATTTAGTCTTTATAATATCTGGCTAAGCACATTTAATCTTCAAATAATTGAAATATGTATTTTTACTCATCTGCTTGTGAATCTTCATAACTTTAACGAATTAGCTACTATTACATTTAGAGGCGGAGCTAGGATTTTAACTTTAAGAGTTCTGGGTTTCGGGATCACGACTTCAAGTGTTAATGATTGTGTTCTAGATTTAAAATTTATACATATTTCATGAATTCAAATCATCAAATACACTATTGGAACAAAAGCTACTGGGCAATAACACTGTTATAATAATAATAATAATAATAATATCTTAAGAGACGACAAATAAGTTAAAGGGCAATAATGTTTAGTCAATTTAAGGTCAAATATATTTAGCCAAATATTACATGGACCGAAATTAGACTTTATAAATATTAAAGGGACCAAAAGTGCTATAATCCCATTTTTATTTCGTGATTTTTTTTTTTTGAAAATTTCAAAAGCTATAAAAGCACTCTAGGTCACAGCTTTTGTAGAAAATCTATAAAAAGAAAAACTGTTGACAGCTCAAATAATAATAAATATAAAATAAAATCAAAGAAAAATTTAACTCTCTTGACATACTTACTGGAAAATGCTTGCAATTCGGATGTATAATATCACTGAATGTACTCTTTTTTGGACATTTACTTTTCGCCGTATTAAAAAGTGACTGAGTGAACATGTTTTGAAAAATATTCATTGTTAAGCACCCGATTCAGTACCAGCGATAATAATGTAAGTGTTAAGCATCGCTGTATACTGTTAATGTTATTTTGTTTGGCCAAAAAATAAAAATTTTGGTTAAAATAATTAAATTTATGTGAATTAGGGTTAGTCTTAATTAACAATAATATCCTTAGATGAGATTTTTAAAGAAGCAATAAATATCGCATGGATCTGGTCGGATAGTGATACTATCATATAATAAATGAGAATCAGGAACAATAATATAACATTCTGTTTACCCTACAAAACGGATAATAATTAAATTTGTAAGTATTTTTTAGGATATGTGTATTAATTCGATACAAACGATAAATTGCGTTAAATTAAACAAATAAAGATATAGTAAATTCAGACCACGCGAGGAGGATAATTCCAGACTTGATGAAATATCCATCCTCGATTAGGATTCACAATGGCTAGCACTGATGAACGAGAATAAGATCTATGAATAACCGTGAAAATAATGGTATATTGCTTTGGGATGCGTGTTACAATATGTTCAATGAATAATCAGACCCCCCTTATATAGTAGAGGAATCCCATTCTAGGTACAATTCCATAAAAAAGTAAAAATCTCCCGTTTACCTTATTATTGGGTTTCCGTCGGTGCGTGCTGAGATCCGCGCCGTGATACCCGGTTGGTCAGGGATATTACGGCCTTTCCGTTAATCGTATTCGATTGACCAATAATGCTCTCCGAAGTCTTTTGGGATTTGGACCGATCCCAGGGTCATGACCCCGATATACTCGAGGCTGGTCGTCGCGCCCCCGGTGCTTGCCTCGATGAATCCCTTACCTCGATTGATTTTATTGGGAACCGGGTTGGCTTATGGGTCTGGGTTCACCCGTACACAGATAGTCCCCTCGTTTCTCAGAGAGTAAGTTATATGGAAACGACGAGAAAACGACATGAGTTCTTCGATCTCTTCTCCAACACGCTGCGACACAAAATGACAAAGAAACCGAAACGTCCCGTCAGTCGCGTCATAATGACCCCTAACGCATGTCAGCCATCGGCAGGTCGTGCCTGAATACGAAATGGCGCCAAGCCCATATAAATACCCCTTCCTTCGTTCATTTTTTACTTTTGACCAGGCTTCTACCTTCGATCCTTTAAGTTATTACGGTCTTCTTTCATCCCTCAATATTTATACCTTCGTTCTTCAAGTTACATCCTTTATTTTACCCCTTACTTAAGCTAGTGTGCTTGTTCTTATTAGCAAGTTCTCATCCCCCATCTCCTCATTCTTCTTCATAGTTTCAAACCCTTTTAACCATATAAAAGAAATGACAAAGACTTTCAAGACCGTTCCCTGGAATGATGCTCCTTCTTTGTCGCAGCCGACCAATGAGGTCGAGAAGACCGCCCCTGATGTGGTCGTCCTCGAGTGGTCCGTTCCGGGCGCAGCCACTAATGAACCGGAAGTTGAGCCCCCCTTGCAATGTTCGTCCCCGGGGGGTGTTCGGTCAATGATGACTTCAACGTAAAAAGACCTCATCGGTTCAAGGTCGATGCGCGGTGGTGTCACGGTACGTCTGCTCTATTACCGAGGCCGTTCTTCCTACAGTTCAAAAGGACTGTGGCTGGGTGGATAAGGATGTAGTGATTCCCGGGCCCGATGACGATATCACCACACATGTTGAGAAATATCTAAGTGTTTACACTTTTCCCTTTATTTTGGTTCCGGTGGACCCGGTCATCTTGGACTTTTGCAGGAGGTACGACGTATGCCTCGGCCAAATTCACCCATCATTGTGGAGGATCGTGATCCTCCTCCGATTATTTGTGAACAAAATCGATTTGTGCATGTTCACCATCGACCATCAGCTCCGCTTATACAGTCCACGAATCTTCTGGAGGGAGGGGGAACTGATAAAGCTTGTATGTTGGGCCAACAAAGCCCATTTTCGAGTATCGACGAGGACCGGGATCAGAGTAGGCAAGGATGCTTTGTCCGAGTGAGAACCGCCGACCTGATACCTGCTGAGTGGAGGTCGTTCCCTGAGAACCCCTTTTAAACGTCGATTTCATGTTTTATCTTCCCTTTTCTCATCGGTGTTTACTGTGGTGCAGCCATCGTTCGAGTTCCAAACACCATTCCTCGAATCAAGGAGTAGATTAGAGGCATTTGTTCATGTCGAGCGCTCGTGGCACGAGCAATCGAAGGGCCACTGGGAGGCCCGTTCTCACGGTAAGATTCCTTTCTTCGAGTAAGTAGAACTAAACTTTCTATTTCGACACCATGCCCTCATTGCTTCTCTTATTTTTTTCGCAGGCTTGCCTAAGACCATCGAGCTTAGGCCCTTGGAAGGGGGATAGTACCTGCCCGTTGATCCTTCTGCTTTAGGGCTTCCCAGAACCACAACATGAGAGAGGAAAAGGAAGAGGGCCCCGAGTTCCCAGAGCTCGGAGAAGAAGAAACCGAGGAGAATGTTGGCTCGTAAGACAAAGGAAATCTCTAGCTCCTGAGAGCCTAAATCCGATTCACTCTTCCGTCTAAAGGACGAGCCCGAGGAGAATGACCTTTTTGTTTCCCGCGAGCCGTCCGTTCTCGAGGAACAAGTGGCATTCGAGCAGAGAAGACTCGGATGATCCCAGTAATGAGGCGGGCTCCGACGAAGATCAAGCTTAAGTGCTTTGTAGATTTTTGTTTGTTTTTGCATTTTTGTATGTTTTTTTGGGGCCATTTGGCCTTTGTAAAGATCCTTATATATATACAAAGCTTTTATTTTTTCCCTTTGGCAATTTTCAAGTTTGTTTCCTTTGGCTTTTTCTTTATGATTGCAAAGATTTCAAATGCCTTGGCATGTAGAGGTCTTGTTCGGAGGTTCGAACAAGACTTGTTCTCGATATAATTTTGTTTAGAACTCGTGCGGGCTTGCTATGACCGTAAGCTTTCCCCAAAGTGCTTACTTAGAAGTTTTATAATTTTGCCAAGGGTAGCCTTTGAACCTGTTTGGAAATTTTGAAGGTCTTACGTTTTGGATACGGGTTCGGGCGTCTCCGAGTCGTTTCTAGGATGACCGCAACCTTTTAAGTTTGGGTATTTCCCAATAGGCTTATTACCCTGGGCTTCGATACCCGAGCCATCCGCGCTTGCCCGGTATGATAGTCCCCGAATGGGAGTGGCCGTAGCCTTTAAAATTCGGGCACCACCTAATAGTTTTTTGTGTCCCCGGGCATCGACAACCCGATCCGTCCGAGTTTTCCTTGGACGACAGTCCCCGAGTGGGGTGATCTCTTGGATCTGGATAGAGGTGGCCCACGATCCTGATGTCCTTAAGGAACAAAATATGGTAGTTTTTAAGAGACAAAATATGTATCTGCTAGGTAGAAACCTTTTACCAACCAGTTGATCCAGCTGCTCTGTAACAGTAATGGAACGATACAAAGAAGATTAGCATGGTCCCACAGTTGGCGTCAAACTGTATAACTTAAAAAATGGATAACAACTAAATTTGTAAGTAGTTTTAGGATACGTAGATTAATTCGATACAAACGATAAATTGCGTTAGATTAAACAAATAATGATATAGTAAATTCAAACCACGTGAGGAGGATAATTCCATCCTTGATGAAATATCCACCCTCGATCCGGATTCACAATGGCTAGCAGTGATGAACGAGAATAAGAGCTATGAATAACAACGAAAAGTATATTGCTTTGGGATGCGTGTTACAATGTTTTCAATGAATAATCAGACTCCCTTTTATATAGTAGGGGAATCCCTTTCTTGGTACAATTCCATCAAAGGTAAAAATCACCCGTTTAACTAATTACTGGATTCTCGTCGGTGTGTGCCGAGATCCGCACCGTGATACCCGGTTGGTCATGGATATTACGGCCTTCTGTTAATCGTGTTCGATTTCCTAATTATTCTCTCCGAAGTCTTTTGGGATTTGGATCGATCCCGAGGTCATGTCCTCGATATACTCGAGGGCAGGCATCGGTCCCCCGGTGCTTGCCTAGATGAGTCCCTTAACTCGATTGATTTTATCAGGAACCGGGCCGGCTTACGGGTCCAGTTTCACCCGTACACAGATAGTCCCCTCATTTCTCAGAGATTAAGTTTTACGGAAACAACAAGGAAACGACATGAGTTCTTAGATCTCTTCTCCAGCACGTTGCGACACAAAATGACAAAGAAACTGAAACGTCCCGTCAGTCGCGTCATAATGACCCCTAATGCTTGTCAGCCGTCGGCAGGTCGTGCCTGAATGCGTTACGGCACCAAGCCCCTATAAATAACCCTTCCTTAGTTCATTTTTTACTTTTGACCACACTTCTACCTTCGATTCTTTAAGATATTACACTCTTCTTTCATCCCTCAATATTCTTGCCTTCGTTCTTCAACTTACAACCTTTCTTTTACCTTTTACTTAAGCTTGTGTGCTTGTTCTTATTAGCAAGTTCTCATCTCTCTTCTCCTCATTCTCCTTCATAGTTTCAAACCCTTTTAACCAGACAAAATAATGAAAACTACTTCCAAGACCGTTCTCCAGAAAGATGATCCTTCTTCGTCGCAGCCGACTACGCAGGTCGAGGAGTCCTCCCCTGATGTGGTTGTCCTCAAGAGGTCCATTACGGGTGCGACCACTGATGAACGGAAATCGAGCCCTCCTTGAAAATGTTCGTCCTGGGGGGGGGGGGGGGGGGGGTGTTTGGTTAATGACGACTTCAAGGTTGAAAATCCCTCTTCGGTTCAAGTCTGATTCGAGGCGGTGTCATGGTACATCTTCTCTATTACCTAGGCCATTTTTCCTGCATTTCGAAAGGACTGCGACTGGGTGGATAAGGATTTAGTGATTCTCGGGCCCGATTGTTGATACCCAATTTTTCCCTCATATATTTTTTAAATAAGTATATATACTTTCAATTTATATTTTGCACCCATATATATATATTTTATGATATTTCACTTTGTTTTATAAAATAATATTTTGTATTTTATAAGCTATTTGCGCAATTTTGCAGTAATAGCCTATATTCGTATTGAAATGTTCTTTATTTATATTATTTGTGTCAAAATAATATTTTATATTTTATAATACAAAGTCATTATTTTTAAGCATTTAAGTGTTTAAATTATATTTTTTTACTTATTTACTAAGCATTTTTATAAATTATTTTCGTGTATTTAAATAATAGCCTAATCTTAAACAAATTGTGAACCAAATTGGCCCAATATCCTTAGCCCAATGAACCCCAACCCAAAGCCAAACGACCCCTTTGCAAAACCCGATCGGTACCCGCTTTCTACGACCCACTCCATTTGTTTTTAGTCCCAGGCGTTGATCTCTCAAGATCAACGACCCCCATTCACCCCCTTCTTTAATTAACCTAACCCGCCCAAACCCTAACATTTCCCTTAACCTGTCGACCCCTAAATCCTCTCTACTCTCGCTTCTTCTCTGAGAAAGTCTAGACGCCTCCCTTTAATTCCTCTCCTAATCCTACTAACAATGTGATTCAACCATTATTTTCTTACCATGTTTGGGACCTTTTGGTACTGGTTGTCTGTTGTGGTGTTACTTAGGTTCTTGCCTAAGTTTGTCAAGCAACATCGCTTGAGATTGAACCAAAGAGGTTCGAACCTTTGATTCTGATCATTATTTCGTCTATATACACTCAATACCATGCTATGTGAGTCCGATTTCAGTGAGATCTCTATTGATTTACACTTTCCCTCTTAATCTAAGGTTTACAAGTTTTTTTTTCTCCTAAATTGATTTTTGAACTGATTTTGCATGCCTTGTTTCCTTATTCTACGTTTGATTTATTTTGTTTCCTTGTTTGTTCATTCAATTTTTACTGCTATAATAACTCCTTCCTATTCCCCTTTTAGGGAAGACTTGAATCGACAGATTTTCACTAAAAATTGGGGCTTTGTTCTGCTATTATCTTGTTCTGTAATCTGTTTTTGGCCGGCTGAAAGCCAAGGCCACTAAGACTCTCAACCTTCTCTTAGTGTGAGCATTGGCCAGAGTTCTTTCGAAGCTCCTGGGAACTTTGACGCATTGATATTCTGTGTTCTTGTGGAATTTTTTCTCTTTACTGTTGTTCGTTTAACTGGTAAGTTACCAAACTTCTACAATTTCATTATTATGTGTCCGTGATTTGCATATGTTCTCACTTTTGAAATTCATAGCTTAATGTGTTTCTGGGCTGCCCTTGTGTGCAATTCTGCTAGCTTTACCTCAGTTTTAGGTCTCTTAACATTTAATTCCACATAATATTTCTAGTATGAAACATGCTTAATCCTAATTCGAGTAATTTTGATTCTCTTAAGTCCATTTAGCCAATGTGTTCTAAGTTGCTTCTGTGTCACTGTGTGTGACCTTTACACTTGTTACAATCTCTTTAGTGTTTAATTATGATCAAAATTGTCAATTCTGTTATTTGAATATGCTTCATCTGCATAATTTGTACTTTCTTTAGTTAGTTAGTCTATTATTTCAAAAACCTGAATGTTTACATTTACTATCTGACATTAGTTTATTTTTCCATTCTGTTCTGAATCTCTATTATAGCAATCTTGCATATGTAGTATGTTTTAAGTCTGTGTTAAGATCCTTCTCTATCAACCATGACTAGTTCCCTGTTAAAATGCCCTTCAGCATGTTTTTGGCTCACTTGATTCACCAGTAATTGTCATAATCTGTGCTGACCTATCATGTCTAATGTAGTTCTTCTATCTGATGTGAAATTAACATGGCTATCTTATGACACTAGGATATATACTCAGCATAATTTGGACCTTTAGGTTTTCACTTGTTTGGTATTGGGCATCTGTGCATGATAATCTTTGTCAATCCTGCAAACTTGTTCTTTCCTTAACTCTTCCAATATGTGACTGCCTATGTGCTAAGTGTTGAACCTACTTCTAAATCCTTACTTAATTTGCTTCTAAATGTGACCAGTTTGATTAGTTTCTCTATATTCTCAACTTTGCTATGTCTATTTTAAGTCAAAGTATATCCCTCAATTCTTGCCTCTCAACCATTTTCCACTCTCATTCACTTGTTACCTATGCTCTCTTGAATTTCTCATTCTTAGTCGGCTGAAAGCCAAGGCTACCTAGGATTTTACTACTAACCTTCCTAGTGTGAGCACTGCTCGGGGTCCATTTGAGGCCCTTGTGAACTCTGACACACTAGGGTTTGGGTCCTTAGTCGTTCCCTGGAACTTAAATTACCCCCATTCAACCTTTTTTCTTCCTATTATCTGATGTATGTCTAAGTTGGTTGGTTTAAATGATGCAATGCTTGGCAATATGGTTATATGAATTGAATTTGGACTCCTCTAAGGATTCTGGGGTTGTGTTGATGAATATGGCTCCTTGTTGGAAGTCTGGTATGCTGCATGAGAATTGATGAAGGCCCAGATAGTGTTGGGTATTTCTATTAGGCTTGTTGTGGGCCTATTGTCATTATTTGTATAACCTTTGTAATCTTATTCATTACTGAGCCTGTAGTAACTTTGTATAAACAGTTGGGGTGTTAGTAAAATGGGGAATAGGTAGATTCTTAATATTTGCATACAAAGGGGTAAATAATATGCCTATAAGACTCAGTGATTTACTGGATTTATGTGCTATTCAATCACTATGTGTACTATATAAATCATGCCATTACGGGAAGCACACACACACACATTGTCTGCTAGCAAACATGAATTCAAAAAATGTAGCAATTCTGTTTACTGCTACGTGCTACTAGAAAATCTGCCTATAGGAACAAATGTCATAGATTATTTTTCTTTTATTTCACATCATTCACTAGAAATCATGCATATAGGATTCTGATTATTCCGTTTGCCACTGTTATCTAGAAAATATGCCTATAGGGTTAAGGTATGACAATAAAATCAACACTAAGTGCTAATCGTTAGAAATCCTGCATGTAGGGTATAATTACTCGCCCTAATTTGTTAATGTTGAACTGCTCAAACATTGTTTATTGTTTATTCATGACATCATTAGAAAGTAGGATTAATTCTAGGGCTTTTTCTATCCTTCACCGCGTAGATCATCTAAGCATAGCACCTATAGGTTTTAATAACTTGAAACCTGCGATCTCAATAATCAACTTGTAATAACTGTATAATCCTGCCTACGAGGAACACCTTGCATCTAAAACTGCCTGCATGCTTTAATTCAAAGTCACATAGAAATCATGTCTATAGGTCCTAAGGTTCTTAATTCTTGAACTTCATAACCTGAACCTTTGTTTCGCGTGCATCTGTTGTTTAATTGTGGAGGCTAACTTGAGCCTTTAATGACCCTTTATTTGAAGACCATTGTGTTTTTGTATGTCGCTTAGTTTTAACATTTTTGAGCAGCCTTGGCAAGGTCTAGAACTACCTAAATAGTGGTCCAAAGCCTCCTGGATCATGGGTGTGGGACGGGTAGTGCATGCATAGGGAACGAATTAGAATTAAATTAGAACGCTTTTAAGTACACAACTTTAACCTAGTAATCGGGTAGCAGGAGATGATAATCTGTGCCCGCTGATTAATATGAGTAACTCCCTACCATAAGGGAGTTGCTAAATATTATTTATGTTGCACCGGGTGATCCTTTAGGCTAAAAAATTTAGGATCCCCCCTCTTTCCTTTCTATGTCTAATATTAGAATTGGAGTAGCTGTATCTATATATTCGTATTAAGAATTTTGTAATAAAATTTTTTGACCTTTGTATTCCCTTTGCTTATTTGATCACTTAGCCTAATCTACATAATTCTAAGTTCGGCCGGGACCCATAGTTGTGGACCTCGAAGAGTGCCTAACATCTTCTCTTTAAGGTAACTTGAGCCCTTACCCGATCTTTGGTGGCGTTGACTAGTTAAACAGAGTTATCTGCACGATAGGTGCCCTAATGCACCTTAAAATCATTAGGTGGCGACTCTTCTCTTTTCATACCCATTTAAAAGAGCTGTCACATGTCGAAACCCGCTTTCACGAGAAAAAGGGGCGCGAAAGTATGGCAACTCTGCTGGGGATTTATACTTAGGTTCTTACCATAATGAATTTGGCTTATGTGTATTAGTTTTCTTTGTTATAAACGCGCATTCCTTTTCCATCTTTATTTGTTAAATTTTGCTATTACATGCATATTCCTTTCCCGTTCTCCTTTACTTTTTTAAACCCGTTATAACATGCACATCACTTTCCCGTTCTCCTTTAATTGTTTAAATCAGTTATAACATGAACATCCCTTCTCTTCTCCACCTTTATTTGCTTAAATTGGTTACAAGATACACATTCCTTTCCTATTCGCCTTTATTTGCTCTAACTGCTCTTTATTTGTGTAAAGACTGCTATATCATGTCTCTCCCATCCCTACTATTATACCCCATATTTTTGTATGTGAAAGTACGCCATAAGTAAATTGATGAAAGCTCGAAAATGAGATATTACATCCCGCATTTTTGTACGTTAAAGTTTTGTCGTAAGTTAATCAACATAAGTTCGAAAATGGAATTATTTTGAGAGTATAAGAATTATGCTATTTTAAACACATGATGAGTAAATTCGTGAAGGATAAAGTTTAAGAAAATCAAAGGAAATGAATTTCGTCAAAGTTTAACATTTGGGATAAAATACGGCCCGAGCTAAAATACCCGGTATTGATGGACTAGTACTATATAAGGTCATGGACATGATAGTAAGGTGTATAAGGTATGTTAAAAGTGGATAGTTTTTTAATTAATTTGAGATAATTCTTAATTACGTGGGTAATTGATTAATTATTCATTTAATGGGATATTGACTATGTAATTAAGGATTTGTGGATAATTGTAGGTGGGGACAAAGCCCCGCACGTGGCATCAAGTAAAGGGAGATTGGAGATGACTTAACTTTAGGCAATCCATTAAAATGACACATGGAAAGAGAGGGCTTAATAGCTATTCCTACACTTGTCTTGATATAATAACAAATTTATTTGGTAAGTGGGTTCACAAAATAACAAGCCAAGAATTCTTATCTTGAATGAATTTCAAGACTCCATTTCGTAAGTGGCTTATACAAATACCATCCAAGAACTCTTATCTTGAATGAAATTCAAGAACCCACTTCGTAAGTGGGTTAAACAGATACATGCCAAGGACTCTTATCTTGAATGATTACTAAAGTTCATTTGGCAAATGAATTATACAGAATACAAAGCCAAGGATGATATCACTCCATATTATAATAGAAACGGGATTTTCTATTCAAGGGAGTACGGTGTAATCCTTCTCAAGAATATCACACGGATACTCTAGGTATGTTAAGGCTATCCCTTCTTTTTTTTGGCATGGTCCAAATTATACTGAAGAAACGAGAAAATACACAGTTTCTATAAATTACTCTATTCATAGAAATAGTAAGGGTGTCTATATTCTTGATTCCCCATGAGAATTATTATTATTTTCTGTTCATGGGTCTCAGAATAATACGCAGTTGAAAAAGTTTATCCGGAAGGAATATTGAGATTATTACGTACTTTTTATGCATTTCATACATGTGCATTGACCCATGACCAGATGGCGTTATATACGCGTATATATGTAAATATGGGAAAAGGTTACGGCGTTATATACGCACCACCACCTGACCAACTGGTATATGATGATGATGTTGCCAACAGTGGCTGAAATATGGTTCAAACGACGTTATATACGCGTATATTCGTATGTATATTCAAACGGCATTATATACGCTTATATATGTATGTATTTATATTTATATGGGATATGGGAAAGGTTATGGCGTTATATACGCACCACCACCTGATCAGCTGGTATACAATGATGATTTTGCCCACAGTGGCCGATATGATATGATGAGATGCCCTCAGAGGCTGATGATGTTATTAAACATATACCTATGCACGACATGAAATTCATACGCATATGCATGACGCTAAAAATAATTTATGATTTACAAAGTTATCAGACTTACAGGTTGAGTCACGTACTCTATATGTCATCCATGTATCTTATGTATTTATTTATGTGCCTTACCTACTCGGTACATTATTCGTACTGACGTCCCTTTTGCCTGGGGACGCTGCGTTTCATGCCCGCAGGTCCCGATAGACAGGTCGAGAGCCCTCCAAGTAGGCTATCAGCTCCGCGGAAGATGTTGTGCGCTCCATTTGATTCGGAGTCGCTTGTTTGGTTAGTATGATTTAGACGGGTATTGTTTGGTATGGCAGGACTCTATCCCGACCTTTATGACATTTATGTACTCTTAGAGGCTTGTAGACATATGTCGTGTATATAAAGGATTGTACGGCCTGGCCGACCTATGTTTTGAGTTTATAAAGGATTATGTTGGCCTATTAGGCCCGTATGTCATGTGTATGTAATGATGTAGTAGGAAAGATACGTTACGTTGGTACTCGGTTGGGTAAGGTACCGGGTGCCCGTCGCGGCCCATCGGTTTGGGTCGTGACACCTACTCCCTTGTTTGATTTATTAAATTCTCATATATTCCACGAACTAACTTCTTCCCTTGTATTTCTTTTATGTCTTTCATGTTTTACCTTAATATTGTATTTACCGCTTTTACATATTTACCATGCAAATGCTTGACAACATGTTACTATTTATGCATAAAGCATGCTCCACATCATACTCCACTGGTGACAATAATTAACATAGCGACACTTGATGAGTGTCTGCGCTCTTCCAAAATTACCCTTTTTAAATTGGAAATGCTTATTTGCGGTAGACTAGTCGATCAGTGGTGCAGTCGACGGTCCTGTGCCTTTCCCTTTCAAGTTGTCCACTTGAGAGTACTGTTCTAGACCATTCTAGAAACCTTATTCCAATATCGAATGTACATGCATCATGTTAAACCTAGTACAGGTTAGAACGTTGTTACGTGATATCCCGCTAAGGTAAGCCTTGTCCAATGTCTGGCGGGATTTCCACAATCCCAATGGATGCCATCATGTTATGTGCATTACTTGGAGAAATATGCCAATATGTTGATCATTAGTGTGTAAATATTCGAATCTGGAGGGGGAGAGGGCTAACCTTACTTGTTTGCAGAGAATAAAGCACGAAGTCCCCAAGTTCGGTATGGTCCAAAACATCCCACCCTTGCTGCTTGAAAAAAATCTCGCGCCTAGTGACAAGAATCATGTGAAAAGGGTCCTTGGTAATTTACCGTCCTTGCTAGGCATCCGGCCGAATAGAGCATTGATTGAGGCTGCCACTATGTTTTGGGATGAGAAAAAGGCTTTCTTCTGCTTTGGTGACATAGAAATGACTCTTCTCTTAGAAGAAATAGGAGGCTTCGCTAAGATGCCATGGGATAGTCCAGGTTTATTAGCGCTAGAAAATCGCACCCCCCGGGGTTTCTTGAAAATGCTAGGTTTCAAGAAAAATGACAAATTTCTTTGCCCGAAGAAGTCATACACCCCATTTGAATTCCTTTATGAACGTTACAGGCACATCAAGTCATATCGCCTTCATTATGATGAACTTGCCAATACTTCCTTGGATTAGACGCACCGTCGAGTTTATGTGTTCATTGTCTGTTTCTTGGGGTTACTGATATTTCCAATGAAAGGGGGGAGGATCCACACTCGTCTGGCCATGGTCGCCAGGACCCTAATAGAAGGAATCGAAGGACAAACCTATATTATCGTCCCATGATATTGAATGAAATGCACCACGCTCTAGATCGGTGTAAGTAGGGATTCTGGCACTTCGAAGGTTGTAATCTGTTGCTACAAGTATGGTTGTTAGAACATTTCCAGAGGGGAGAATATCGCCAGGAGCTTTTGTGACGACCATTGAATGACTACATAACTTACCATCACCCAAAGAGAATGACATTTATCTCAGACAGGTTTGCACAACCTGGAAATGCTGTGAGCTGGATGTGTTTCTTCAGCAATCTGACCGACGAAAAGGTACATTGGTTGTTTGAATGGTTCCCTAGTAGCGAGTTCATCATCATATCAAGAAAGACTACTCATCTAGTGTTAATCAGGTTAAGGGGAATCTTTCCTTATGCTCCTATAAGGGTAATGAGGCAAGCAGGAAGAAAACATGTTATACCTCGGGTTTCCAACATGTTCCAGTACAAAGCAGATTTTAAAGGGAACATCATTTTGTTCAAGTTCGAGGCGCAACATATGTGGAACCAGAAGATCATTGTAGAAAAGGATACTATCGATCCAGACATGTATCATGCTGGCCATGTGTACTACCCATCATGGTTGGTAGACCACATAGCAGGAGACGCCAAGCCGGGAACTAATCTGAAAAATAGGGTCATAGATGACGCTGCTGAAGCACAAGTCAAGTATAGGATGTTGCGCAAAAGGGTCTTCGAGTATAAATCTAGGCATTTGGAACAACACAAAGTGGACATGGAAGCAATCAATGAATGGAGAGAAATTGCTACCAAGTCAACAGAGAGATTGGAATACTTGGAGCAAGGGCTGATGGAGCTTGAGGGAAAGATGAGGAAGAGACTCTCTGATTGTCAGAACATGGAAGGCAATGAAGGAGGGCATTGGATATGAGCGACGTAGGAAACGTGATTGATGGATCTAAAAGAGCCAAGCATGGAGAAGGTCCTTATGGGGCCAAGTAGATTAAGAAACAATGTCTTTACTGCTTTCTAGATTTGTTTTTAGATTTTGATTGTAATAAGGAAAATGCCATTAGTGACTTTCTCATTATTGTCGTTTTAGTAAGGATTTGATTCATTTTCGCATTAATGAAATGATGCAATTATTGGCATCAATTTTCTCCAAGTCTATGTGTCGCTTAGGCCTACCTCGGGCACAACGTGGTCTCCCAAATTAGGACGCGAATTTATTACATAATTTTGCAAAGCATGTTCAATATCGCAAACATTATTTCAATATTCCTTACTGACTTGGTAACTTTTGTTTTTCTTTCTATTTGATTATCCCCATTCCCCAAGGTTGGTGCGTACATACTGGAATCGTCTGCATATCACACTAGATCCAGTTGTCCTCCACCTCCTCCTCCACCAAGTGATCCTAGAGGCAAAGGCAAAGGGAAAGAAAAAATGGACGATCTAAGCGGTATCGGAAAGGACAATTCAGAGAACGTTGAAACTTCGGATGGTCGGAGTACTCTAGCACAGATTGAATTGGTCCTACGCCTGAAACAAAAAATATTGGAGCTACAAGGGGAACTTGAGCAGGTACGGAACTTGGTAAATCTTTCCCTCACCCTAAACGTTCCTGAGTTCAACCAACAAAACACAAACGCCCAAAATCCGACACCTCCCCAAAACACATAGAACCAAAATCCACCATCAAACCATCCCGCGCCACATCAATACGCCACACCTCCTAATAACCATAACCCTCCACCAGCACCTACTCGTCCACAACACCATTACCATCCAACTCAATACCCATAAACCACCACTTACCACACTCCTCAAAATGCACCGCAGCATACTCCTGATCCCCAAAACTCAACCAATGACCACCACTATGCCTAGATTCCCGGGGTCCACCAGAGCATTCCCACATATGTGGAAACGTTACCCCATACCCCAAAATAGACCCTATATATACCAGAATCTACCGAGAAGAACCTGCTCATCAAGAACATGGCAGAAGAACTCAAGAATCTCACTGGCAGAGTTCAGAGTGTCGAAGGTGGCAAGGGCATTGGGGGTTTGAATTATGAGGACTTGTGTATTCAACTAGATGTAGAACTGCTATAGGGTTTCAAACCTCCCAAGTTCGAAATGTTTGATGGAACTGGCGATCTGAAAGTGCATCTAAGAACATACTGTGACAAACTCGTAGAGGTTGGCAAGGATGAATGAATTCGTATGAAAGTGTTCATGAGGAGCCTTATTGGAGATGCTTTGTCTTGGTACATCAGTCAGAACCCAAGGAAGTGGGTTAACTGGGTGAACATGGCGTCAAATTTCATAGATCGGTTCAAGTTCAACACAAAAATGCACCATACGTTTTATACATTCAAAATTTCAAGAAGAAACCAACAGAAACCTTCCGCGAGTATGCTACTCGATGGAGGTCTGAAGACGCGAAAGTAAGGCTGACACTTGAAGAAGAACAAATGAATAATTTCTTCGTTAGATGTCAAGACCCACAATACTATGAAAGGCTGATGGTTATTGAAAATCATAAATTTTCTGACATCATCAAGTTAGGGGAAAGAATAGAAGAAGGAACGCAAAGCGGAATGGTGATGAATTTAGAGGCACTCCAAGCCACAAATAAAGCTTTGCAGTCAGAAGATATATCCAAGAAGAAAGAAGTCGGTTCAGTAATGGTAGCCCAAGTTCTAAAGTCTCCTCCCACATAGCAAACACCTTCACCCACATACCAGCCTTCACCTCCCAGATACCAACAACCTGCCGCCACCTACCACACTTATAACACTCAACCCGCATATTACCACTCATTACCAGTCCGCCAAAATTACCAAAAACCAAGACCAAATTTCGATCGCAGACCACCCAAACAATACACTCCAATTGCTGAACCCATAGACCAACTCTACGAGAGATTGAAGGTTGCTGGTTATGTCACTCCCATCCCCGATGTTGCTATGGAAAACTCTTCTCAGCGGATTAACCCAAACAAGACATGTGCCTATCACTCAGGCATGAAGGGTCATACCATTGATGAGTTTCACACTCTGAAGGATAAGATTCAGACATTAATTTACACCAAAGTCATACAGGCGAAAGAGGCTGCAACCAATATTCATAATAATCCTCTCCCGGATCACAGATGTGAGGGAGTAAATGTGATAGTGACCGATGAAGAATGGAATCCGGAAGGGTTAATTGGGATCATTCGGGAAGGGTATGATCCTAAAACATCTCCAGTCACTCTCACGCCTATCATGGTACAAACTCAGGCACCAATTGAAGTTGAGATAACCGCACCAGCTCCGTTTGAAGTCGAGGTGACCACACCCTTCACCGTGATGGTAGCACCTACGTCATCTTATAAGTATAATGCCATACCATGGGATTATTTTTCGGAATTAATAAGGAAAGGAAAAGCAAACATAGAAGAAACAGGTGCAGCACAAGGCATGACTAGAACCTGTAGGGTTTATACACCCGAGCACTTGGGAGGAACGAGCAAAGAAGCTGCATCTAAACAACCTATCACTAAGACCGACTCGGATGACCTTTGGAGAAAGGTGCAGGCAAGTGAATACTCTGTGGTTGACCATTTGAACAAAACTCTTGCTCAAATATCCATTTTATCACTGTTGTAAAACTATGAGGCACATAGGAATGCCCTGATGAAGGTGTTGAGTGAAGCCTATGTACCCACCAATATCACCCGTGGGGAAATGGCCAACATGGTCGGGCAGGTATTGGAAAGCCACAAAATCACTTTTCATGAAGACAAGCTGCCACCGGAAGGACTAAGTCACAACATGGCACTACATATCACAGTGCAATTTGAGGACAAATTCATCGTTGGAGTCCTGATAGATAAGGGCTCGAGTCTCAACATATGTCCACTAACTACTCTGAAGAGGCTGGGTAAAGGCCTGCATGAGTTACGAGTAGGAAGTATGAATGTGAAGACGTTTGATGGATCTCAAAGGGCCACAAGTGGAAAGATCAACCTCAGCCTACAGATGGGCCCAACCCAGTTTGATGTCGAGTTTCAAGTGCTTGATATATCTGCTACCTACAATCTATTATTGGGGTGACCCTGGATACATGCTTCTGGGGCCATAGCATCTACTCTGCATCAGGCTGTGAATTTTGAGTGGAACCATCAGGAAGTGATCATCCATGGAGACGGGAGTAATCCCATTTATACTAATCAAACTGTTCCAGTTATCAAGAACAGAAGAAAGTTGGATGGAGAGACATACCATCGCATCGACGCATCAATGCAATTGAAAAAGACAAATGGTGGAGCAACAAGATACAACACATATTGTTATGGACAGGGTATGAGCCTGGCAAGGGTATCGGCAAGAATCTCCAAGGGATCACCAAACCGGTACAACTAAAGCGTCATGGTACAACTTTTGGGCTTGGGTATGAATACACTTGGCAAGAGTACTAAGATTGGTCGTCGCCATGGCGTGGTCCTTATTATCCACTAGAACAACCAGTACCACATTTGCACCAGTCATTTCATCAAGCTGACATGATGTGGGGGGTCTGAAGAAGATGAAGTTTTAGATGGCATAAGGAAGCTATTTCTGGATGATGAAGACATGGATTGCAGTGCGATAGTTGAGGAGGAGAAGGAGAAGGAGAAAGAGGAAGGCCTTACTATTCAGACCATGGAGAAAGTAGTTGTTCTCACAAACCGGACTGCTGCGCCATCAAGGGCCCGTCGAGTTCATGGGTAGCCCGACAATTAGCATCACTTATTTTTAAAGCAATTTTATGAGCATCTAAGACATCTTTAGTGTTTTGTTTTGAACGTATTTTGTTTTGAAATAATTGCTCGAGTCATCGAGCCGTACTTGTTTGATGTTTTCAAAATTTTTATCAATGCATTACTATTTTTATTATTTATTATTATTCTTTACATTTTCTCTCTACAACGTTATTATTACTTATCCCAATGAACCTACGAATGTGACATGTATTGAGACAATGCAACATAAGGATAGTGATTCAGAGGATTTGGAAAAGGATATAATACATGAGGAAATTGTCAGAGAAGTGGAAAACTTTGAAAACAAGCCTAAGTCTAATTTGGACGAGACTGAAATAGTTAACTTAGGAGATTCCAAAATAGTCAAGGAAACACGTGTAAGCATTCATCTATCATCATCATACAAGGAAGAATACATCCGGTTCTTGAAGGAGTATGAGGATATTTTTGCATGGTCCTACGATGATATGACTGGTTTAAGCACATCCATAGTGGCTCACAAGCTACCTATCGATCCCATGTGTCCACCTGTCAAACAGAAACTCAAAAAATTCAAGCCAGATATGAGTTTGAAAATAAAAGAGGAAGTCACTAAGTAAATCAAAGCCAAGGTTCTCAGAGTGGTTGAATATCCGACTTGGTTGGCCATTGTGGCCGTTCCAAAGAAATATGGGAAGTTTAGAGTGTGTGTCGATTATCGGGACTTAAACAGAGCGAGTCCAAAAGATGATTTCCCATTGCCCAATATACACATACTAATCGACAATTGTGCCAAGCATGAATTCCAATCTTTTGTGGATTGCTTCGCGGGGTATCATCAAATATGGATGGATGAAGAGGATGCCTAAAAGCCAACCTTTATCACACCATGGGGAGTGTATTTCTATAAAATGATGTTGTTTGGCCTGAAGAATGCTGGAGCCACGTACATGAGAGCCATGACAACCATTTTCCACGACATGATACATAAGGAATTAGAGGTGTACGTGGATGAAGTCATCATCAAATCCATAAGAAGCACATATCATATAGCAGACTTGAGGAAATTCATTGACGAGCTTCGAAGGTACAATCTGAAACTGAATCCTGCAAAGTGTGCCTTCGGAGTCCCTGTTGGAAAATTGCTAGGATTCATCATCAGCCGCCGAGGGATTGAATTGGACTCGTCAAAGGTCAAAGCTATCCAGGACTTGCCACATTCGAAGAACAAGAAAGATGTGATGAGTTTTTAGGGCGTCTCAACTACATCAGCCGTTTCATAGCACAATCAACTGTGATAAGTGAACCGATTTTCTAAATGTTGAAGAAAGATGTCGCAACAAGTTGGACTGAAGAATGTCAGAAAGCTTTCGACAAAATCAAGGAGTATTTATCCAAACCACCTGTTCTGGTCCCACCAGAGCCAGAGAGACCTTTGCTGCTCTATTTATCCATACTAGATGGGGCTTTTAGTTGTGTTCTGGGAAAACACAATGTGACGAGAAGAAAGGAGCAGGCCATATATTATTTGAGTAAGAAATTCACACCCTACGAAGCACGATATTCTTTGATGGAGCGCTCCTGCTGTGCTTTGACATGGATAGCTCAAAATTTGAGGCACTACTTCTGTGCCTACACCACATATCTCATATCAAGGATGGATCCGCTAAAATACATCTTCCAGAAACCCATGCCTACGGGAAAGTTAGCAAAATGGCAGGTATTGCTGACTGAGTTCGACATCGTCTATGTAACTTAGAAGGCGGTCAAAGGACATGCATTGGCGGATCATTCGGCGGAAAATACGGTGGATGGAGAATACGAGCCCTTGAAAACATATTTTCCGATGAGGAAGTATCATTCATAGGAGAAGATATCGCTGAAGCATATGAGGGTTGGAGAATGTTCTTCGATGGAGCTTCAAACTTCAAAGGAGTGGGTATTGGAGTAGTCTTAGCGACAGAAACAGGCCAACACTATCCGGTATCCGCAAAACTCAGGTTTTCATCTACTAAAAATATGGCAAAATATGAGGCTTGCATCTTAGGACTCAGGTTAGCCATTGACATGAATGTTCAGGAATTGCTGGTTATTGGAGATTTCGACCTTTTGGTAAATCAAGTTTTAGGAGAATGGGCTACAAAAAATACCAAAATATTGCCATATTTGTATTGTGTACAAGTTCTGATCAAGAGGTTCACGAAGATAGAATTCAAACATGTTCTGAGGGTCCAGAATGAGTTCGCAGATGCATTGGCCACTTTATCTTCCATGATACAACACCCAGACAAGAATTTCATCGATCCTATCCCAATAAGAATTTATAAACAACCAGCTTATTGTGCTTATGTTGAAGAAGAGAGTGATGTAAATCCATGGTTCCACGACATCAAAGAATACTTGGCAAAAGGAGAGTACCCGGAGCACACAAATTACACTCAGAAACGCACACTCTGAAGGTTAGTCAACCACTTTTTTCAAAGCGGAGGAATTTTGTACAGAAGGACTCCAGCCCTGGGGTTATTATGGTGTGTCGATGCCAAGGAAGAATCCAGATTGCTCGAGGAAATACATGTCGGAACTTGCGAACCGCACATGAACGACTTTGTCTTAGCCAAGAAAATATTAAGAGTAGGATATTTCTGGATGACTATGGAAATAGACTGCATCAAGTATGTCCTGAAGTGTCACCGATGCTAATACACACTGATATGAAACGAGTGCCACCCAATGAACTCAATGCAACAAGTACACCCTGTCTTGTCTCCACTTGGAGGATGGATGTCATCGATCCGATCAAACGCGTTGCTTCAAATGGGCATAGGTTCATTCTAGTGGCCATAGACTATTTCACAAAATGGGTTGAAGCCGCATCTTACAAGGCTGTAACTAAAAAGGTCATTGTAGATTTTCTTCGGGATCGCATTGTTTGTCGATTCGGGGTACCAGAATCAATCATCACCGATAACACCGCCAACCTTAACAGTGATCTGATGAAGGCCATGTGTGAGACCTTCAATATCAAGTATAAGAATTCGACAACATACATGCCGCAAATGAATAGAGCTGTAGAAGCCGCCAATAAGAACATAAAAAAGATATTGAGGAAAATGGTAGGTAGTTACAAACAATGGCACGAGAAGCTACCATTTTCTTTGCTTGGATATCGTACCACGGTTCGCACATCAATAGGGGAAACTCCTTACTGGTTGTTCTATGGTACTGAAGCCGTTATTCCCGCCGAAGTGGAAATTCCTTTTTTGAGAATCATACAAGAAGCTGAGCTCTGCGATACAGAATGGGTACGAAGTCGCTATGAACAACTGGCTCTCATTGATGGAAAGAGAATGAATGTGGTATGTCACAGACAACTCTACCAGAACAGAATGTCCAAAGCTTTCAACAAAAGGGTCAGGCCGAGGCAATTCACACCGGGGCAGTTGGTGCTAAACGGATCTTCCAGCATCAGGATGAAGCCAAAGGGAAGTTTTCACCCAATTAGCAAGGTAACTACATGGTTCACCGAGTACTAACAGGAGGAGCACTCATACTTGCAGAAATGGACGGAGAGATTTGGCCAAAACCTATCAACTCAGACATAGTCAAGAGATACTATGTTTAGAATTATTTACATTCCTTCATTTGATGTAAATAAACTATGCTTGAACTGATTCCCATTTAAGAGAGGATACATAGGCAGTCCTGTGGGTTCGGTCACATCTTAAGAAAATCTTCATCTTTGCCATGATCAGAAACCGGGGCAAAATTTGAGGAGGACCCTCAAAATTCTAAGGCAGGTCTATCCAACTTCGTCAAACGCAGAACAACCAAAGAGTTGCATTTAAACTGGGGCAGAATTTTAAGGAGAACCCTCAAAATTCTAAAGCAAAGAGGTCACAATGTCTCTAAAATATGTCACAGTCATCGGTTCATATAAATTACTTGATATTGCATACTACTATATTTTAAATAACGACATTCATCCAACGCATGCATATTTTTTGAAAACCTTATTTCTATTACAACCAGATGTTACCCAGGATAACTCAAACAGGATCTCAAGGCAGGAGCAAGGATAGAACAAGAAAACAAAAGTGTGAACCAACCTTCCCCCACAGAGCTCATAATTTTTATTTGGATGCAGGCACGACAAGACAACGATATGCCACAAATACATCAAGTCACTACCTTCGTGATAACAAATTATCTGGCACGAACATCTCCAGCTAATAAATATTCTACTTTCTGATTATCACTCATCGTTTTCCCACATAAGGCTAAGAATTGCCTCCCTAATTGCGTAAGACTAAGCACTGCCTATCTCTACATTGAGACTAAGCAGTGTCCCCTCTTCCTATATAAGGCTAAGAATTGTCTCCCTTCTGTGCATAAGGCTACACATTACCTTTCTTTGCATGAGAGTAAGCATTGTGTCCTCTTTGCATGAGTCTAAGCATTGCCTCCCTTCTTGCATAATATTAAGTACTGCCTTTCCCGCATGAGACTAAGCACTGTCTCCTAATCTTGCATGAGGCTAAGCATTTCCTCCCTAATTGCATAAGTCTAAGCACTGCCTTTTTCCCGCATAAGACTAAGCACTGTCTCCTCCTCTTGCATGGGGATACGCATTTCTCCCTAATTGCATAATGCTAAGCACTGTCTTTCCCTACATGAGACTAAACATTGTCTCCTACTCTTGCATGAGGCTAAGAATTGCCTCCCTAATTGCATAAGGCTAAGCAGTGCCTTTCCCGGCATGAGACTAAGCATTGTCTCCTCTTTGCATGAGGCTAAGCATTGCCTCCCTTCTTGCATAAGGATAAGAAATGCCTTTCCCACATGAGACTAAGCATTGTATCCCTCCTTGCATGAGGCTAAGAATTTCCTCCCTAATTCCATAAGGCTAAGAACTGCCTTTTCCTCAAAATTAAACATTATCTCTATTATGCTATCTAAAGACTTGGTACTATCCTCTATTCACCTGGGGCTAAGCATTGCCCTCATATTACACAAGACTAAGTCTTGTCTTGTTTCATTTCTCATATGACCAAGCATCATATCTTTTGCATTTCATGGATTGAAACATCGCCATTTATCCAAAGATGTCATAGTCCAAAAGTATCATCCTCATTGCTAGAAGACACCATTCCACGGCCTGAGGATCTCTCAAATCTCACATCATTATTCATAGGTGTCATAATCCATAGGTACCATCCTCATGGCCCGAGGATATCATTTCATGGAATTTGAATCCCATAGCACACAATTCATGGCCCAGGACATCATGGTCTAAGGACATCATCCTCACCGTCCAAAGACAACTTTCATGGTCCAAAGGGAATTTGCATCACGTATAGATTGTCACAATAATCTATATGTACTTGCATGCATCGTGTTTTAAGTTTTGAAGGTTATCCAGGAAGTCACCGTTTGTCAAGTGAGAGCAATCTTCGCCCTGGTTTCCGTTCATAACGTTCACATCCTGCAATTGTTTCAATGTAACCAACCACCATCAATTACCCGTCTTTTATTCTATGACCGTTCAGATACTTGCTCCATGATACATCCATAATGTCTCGGATTCACATTTATGATTTCGCATATATTAATCCGATAATGTCCTACCCAAAAGAGCCATTTCCAAAATATACGACCATTCCTATAACAATTACATCGATTTCGTTCACCGTTGGATCCAGAACTACACACGACCTGATTCGCGTAAAACACCAGTGATATTTAGGCAACTCAGGAACCAGGGATCGACCCCCATTTTTCCAAATCACATCATCCCTCATTTAATTCAGCCAAAATTGGTCATCATTTTATTTACCCGACAATTCTTTCATCATTCTTAGGTAAAAGAGGGGCAGTTGTTGATTCCCAATTTTGTCCTAATATTTTTTTAAATAAGTGTAAATACCTTCAAAATATCATTCTTGCATCATTATCTAATTTACATTATTTATGCAACCATTTTCTATAATTTTTCATAATTTTTTTTAAAAAACTTTAAAATCAATTTTCTTGCATTTAAATTGTTCAAATATTTATTAATTATCCTTTAAATTATTTTATGATGACTCAATCATCCAATTTATTATTTTTCACCCATATATATAATTCATGATATTTTAATTTGTTTTACACAATTATATTTTATATTTTATAAGCTATTTGAGCAATTTTGCAGTAATAGCCTATATTCGTATTGAAATGCTCTTTATTCATATTATTTGTGTCAAAATAGAATTTTATATTTTTATAATACAAAGTCATTATTTTTAAGCATTTAAGTGTTTAAATAATATTTTTTACTTATTTACTAAGTATTTTTATAAATTATTTTCGTGTATTTAAATAATTGCCTAGTCTTAAACTAATTATGAACCAAATTGGCCTAATATCCCTAGCCCAATGAACCCCAAACCAAATCCAAATGAACCCTTTGAAAAACCCAATCGGTACCCGCTTTCTACGACCCACTCCATTTTTTTAATCCCAGTTGTTGATCTCTCGAGATCAACAGCCACCATTCACCCCCTTCTTTAATTAACCATATCCGCCCAAACCCTACCATTTCCCGTAACCTGCCGCCCCTAAATCCTCTCTACTTTCTCTCTTCTTCTCTGAGAAATCCTAGTCGCCTCCCCTTAATCCCTCTCCTAATTTCACTGATAATGAGATTCGACCATTATTTTCTTACCATGTTTGGAACCTTTTGGTATTGGTTGCCCATTTGTGGTGTTATTTAGGTGCTTGCCTAAGTTTGGCAAGAAAGATATCTTGAGATTGAACCAAAGAGGTTCAAACCTTTGATTCTGATCATTATTTCGTCTATATACACTCAACACCATGCTATGTGAGTCTGATTTCAGTGATATCTCTGTTGATTTACGCTTTCCCTCTTAAACTAGGGTTTACCCTTTTTTTTCTCCTAAATAGATTTTTGAACTGATTTTGCATGCCTTCTTTCCTTATTCTACATTTGAGTTATTTTGTTTCCTTATTTTTTCATTCAATTTTACTGCTATAAAAACCCCTTCCTATTAATCTTTTAGGGCAAACTTGAATCAACATATTTTCACTAAAAATTGGGGCTTTGTTCTGCTATTCTCTTGTTCTGTAATCTGTTTTTGGCCGGCTGAAAGCCAAGGCCACTAAGACTCTGTTATTCAACCTTCTCTTAGTGCGAGCATTGGCCAGAGTTCTTTCGAAGCTCCTGGGAACTTTGACGCATTGATATTCTGTGTTCTTGTGGAATTTTTTCTCTTTACTGTTGTTCGTTTAACTGGTAAGTTACCAAACTTCTGCAATTTCATTATTATGTGTCCGTGATTTGCATATGTTCTCACTTTTGAAATTCATAGCTTAATGTGTTTCTTGGCTGCCCTTGTGTGAAATTCTGGTAACTTTACCTTAGTTTTAGGTCTCTTTAGCATTTAATTCCATATAATGTTGCTAGTCTGAAACATGCTTAAGCCTAATTCGAGTAATTTAGATTCTCTTAAGTCTATTTAGTCAATGTGTTCTGAGCTGCTTCTGTGTGTGACCTTTACACTTGTTAGAATCTCTTTAGTGTTTAATTATGCTCAAAACTGTCAATTCTGTTATTTGAATATGCTTCATCTGCATAATTTGTAATTTCTTTAGTTAGTTAGTCTATTATGTTGAAAACCTGAATATTTACATTTACTATCTGACATGAGTTTATTTTTCCATTCTGTTTTGAATCTCTGTAATGGAAATCATGCATATGTATTATGTTTTAAGTCTGTGTTAAGATCCTTCTCTATCAATGATGACTAGTTCCCTGTTAATATGCCCTTCAGCATGTTTTTGGCTCACTTGATTCACCAGTAATTGCCATAATCTGTGTTGCCCTATCATGTCTAATGCAATTCTGTTGTCTGATGTGAAGTTAACATGGCTATCTTATGACACTAGGATATATACTTAACATAATTTGGACCTTTACGTTTTCACTTGTTTTGTATTGGGCATCTGTGCATGAAAGTCTTTGTCAATCTTGCAAACTTGTTCTTTCCTTAACTCTGCCAATATGTGACTGCCTATGTGTTAAGTGTTGAACCTGCTTCTAAATCCTTACTTAACTTGCTTCTAAATATTGTGACCTGTTTGATTAGTTGCTCTATATGCTCAACTTTTCTATGTCTATTTTAAGTCATAAGTATATCCCTCAATTCCTGTCTCTCAACCATTTTCCACTCTGCCTCACTTGTTACTTATGCTTTCTTGAATTTCTCATTCTTAGACGGCTGGCAAGTTTACCTGAGCTTTTACTACTAACCTCCCTAGTGTGAACACTGATGGGGGTCCATTTGAGGCCCTTGTGAAATCTGATACACTAGGATTTGGGTCCTTAGACATTCCCTGGAACTTAAACTACCGCCATTCAACCCCTTTTCTTCCTATTATCTGATGTATGTCTAAGATGGTTGGTTTAAATGATGTAATGCTTGGCAATATGGTTATATGAATTGACTTTGGACTCCTCTAAGGATTCTAGGGTTGTGTTGATGAATATGGCACCTTGTTAGGTATGATGCATGAGAATTGCTGAAGGCCTAGACAGTGCTGGGTATTTCTTTTGGGCATGTTGTGGGCCTGTTGTCATTATTTGTATAACATTTATAATCGTATTCAATATTGGGCCTGTAATAACTTTGTATAAACAATTGGGGTGTTAGTAAAATGGGGAATGGAGATTCTTAATATTTGCATACAAAAGGGTAGATAATATGCCTATAGGACTCAGTGATTTACTGACTTTATGTGCTATTCAATCACTATGTGCACTATAGAAATCATGCCATCAGGGGAAGCGCGCACACACACACATTGTCTTCTAGAAAATGTGAATTCAAAAAATGCTGCAATTATGTTTACTGCTACGTGCTACTAGAAAATATGCCTATAGGAACAAATGTCACTGATTTTTTTTCCTTTTAATTCACATAATTCACTATAAATCATGCCTATAGGATTCCGATTATTCTTTTTGCAACTGTTATCTAGAAAATATGCCTATAGGGTTAAGATATGACAATAAAATAAGCACTAAGTGCCTGTAGGGTATAATTACTCGCACTAATTTGTTAATGTTGAACTGCTCAAACATTGTTTATTGTTTATGCATGCCATCACTAAAAAGTAGGAATAATTCTGGGCCTTTTTCTATCCTTCACCACGTAGATCATCTAGGCATAACACATATAGGTTATAATTATATGAAACCTACAATCGCAATAATCAACTTGTGATAACTGTATAATCCTGCCTACGAGCAACACCTTGCATCTAAAACTGTCTGCATGCTATAGGGCCTAATTTTCTTAATTCTTGAACTTCATAACCTGAACATCTGTTTCGTGTGCATCTGTTGTTTTATTGTGGAGGCTAACTTGAGCCTTTAACTGCCCTTTATTTCAAGTCCAATGTGTTGTTGTATGTCACTTAGTTTTAACATTTTTGAGCAGCCTAGGCAAGGTCTAGAACTACCTAAATAGAGGTCCAAAGCCTCCTGGACCATGGGTGTGGGACGGGTAGATTATGCATAGGGCACGACTTAGAATTGAATTAGAACACTTTTAGGTAAACAACTTTAACCTAGTAATCAGGTAGCAGGAGATGATAGCATGTGCCCGCTGAATAATATGAGTAAATCCCTACCTTAAGAGAGTTGTAAATATATTATTTATGTTGCACGAGGTGGTCCCTTAGGCTAAAAAACTTAGAAGCCCCCCCCCCATCTCTTTGCTTTCTATGTCTACTATTAGAATTGGAATAACTGTATCTATGTATTCGTATTAAAACTTTTATAATAAAATCCGTAGACCTTTATATTACCTTTGCTTATTTGATCACTTAGCCTAATCCACATAATTCTAAGTTCGGTCAGGACCCACAGTTGTGGAGCTCGAAGAGTGCCTAACACCTTCTCTTTGAGGTAACTTGAGCCCTTACCCGATCTTTGGTGGCGTTGACTAGTTAAACAGAGTTATCTGCACGACATGTGCCCTAACACACCTTAAAATCGTTAGGTGGCGACTCTTCTCTTTTAATATTCATTTAAAAGAGTTGTCACACGTCGAAACCCGCTTTCGCGAGAAAAAGGGGCGTGACACCAATGAAGATATCACCATACATGTTGAGGGATATCTAAGTGTTTACACTTATCCCTTTACATTGGGCCCGATTAACCCGGTCATCTTGTACTTCTATAGGAGGTACGTCATATGCCTCTGCCAAATTCACCCATCCCTCTGGAGGATCGTGATCTTTCTCCAATTATTTGTGAACAAAATCGATTCCTGCAGGTTCACCATCGACCATCCGCTTCACTTATACAATCCCGAATATTCGGGGTGAGGGGGGGACTGATAAAGCTTGTACGTCGGGCCAGCAAAGACCTTCGAGTATCGATGAGGACCGAGATCCGAGAGAGGTGGCAGATCCGAGGGCGGTGAAGACTCCAATGGTCTGGTGACGAGGCGGGCTCCGGCGAAGAACAAGCTTAGGTGCCTTGGAGATTTACTTTATTTTTGTATTTTTGTATGTTTTATTAAGACCGTTTGGCCTTTGTAAAGATATTTATACATATATAAGGCCTTTTTCCCCTTTGGAAATTTTCAAGTTTGTATCTTTTGGATTTTTCTTTACGATTACAAAGATTTCAAATGCCTTGGCACATAGTAATACGGTATAGTTAGGAGGTTCGAACAAGGCTTGTTCTCGATATAATTTTGTTTAGAACTCGTGGGGGCTTGGCATAACCGGAAGCTTTCCCAAAGTGCTTACTTAAAAGTTTTAAGATTATAATTTTTCGGAGGGTAGCCTTTGAAACGTTTTGGATATTTTGAAGGCCTTATGTTTTGGTTACGAGTTTTGTACATCTCCGAGCCGTTTCTAGGATGGCCGTAGCTTTTTAAGTTCGGGCATTGCCCAATAGGATTATTACCCTGGGCTTCGATGGCTTGCCCCGGATAAAATTCAAGACTACCTAATACTCCCCATGTTCCAATTTATGTGAACCTATTTCACTGGGCACGAAGTTTAAGAGAAATGAAGACTTTTGGAATTTGTAGTCCTAAACAAGTCAGAAAGGGGCCACAATATTTGTGTGGTTATAAAAGCTTCTCATTACGGGTAGAATTGGAAGTTTAAGCTAAATTGTCTCCAAATTTAGAAAGGGGTCATTCTTTTTGAAACAGACCAAAAAGGAAAAAGGTTCACATACTGGAACGGAGGGAGTAGGTTTTTGTGCCTCTCCTCTGAGTTTGCCTTGGACGACAGTCCCTGAGTGGGGTGATCTCTTGGATCCGAATAGAGGTGGCCCTTGGTCCCCATGTCTGTAAGGAACAAAATGTAGTACTTTTTAAGAGACAAAATATGTATCTGTAAGGTAGAAACTTTCTTTCATTTCTATGCACAACATACAAGATGGAAAATGTGTACAAGCTTCATGTTATAGATTAAGTGGTCTATGCGAGCACGGTTCATTTCCACCAAGCCCAGACTAGTCGAGCACAAAGTTTACTTCCTTGCTAAAATCATTACCAAGGGTGATGGCCCCCAATATTCGAGGCCGATCATAGAGAGGGCTCAGATACTGTTGATGTGACCCTTGACTCTGATTCATAGCCTGTCTTCAATTCTAAGTTAGTACGATCTACTGTTGCCTCGTTAAAAACCTTGCTGGAAAACCCATTTGGGACAAAACCGGTTCAAGGGAAAAAGAGTGCAACGCGTGCTTTCAGACCTAATAACTGCATCATTCTTTGGTCGTTGTCTGAAAATGTTAGTTCAATTCGTAATATAGGTAAATAAAAGGATGAATGGGGTCATACCTTAGTAGTAATATTGTTTTAAGTGGGTCACGTTCAAGTTGTTCGGTAGTCGCTCACCGTTCCTTGCTTCGAGTTTGTATGATCCTTTTCTGCTGATCTTGATAATTCGATATGGACCTTCCCAATTCAGTACCAACTTGACTTCGTTCGGGTTCCGGGAGTTTACTGTAACTTTTCTTAACACCAAGTCCCCGATATTGAAGTGTCGGAGGTTGTCTCTCTGGTTGTAATACCTTTTGACTCATTATTTTTGGGCGGCCAGTCGTATGAGAGCGTCCTCACGCCTCTCATCTAGCAGTTCCAGGCTTGTGTTCATGTCCTCGTCGTTTGACTCTTCGATCGTGTATCGGAATCGGAGACTCGGTTCTCCTACTTTTACCTGTATTATCTCTTCAGCACCCTAGACCAACGAGAATGGGGTGGCCCCGGTACTAGACTTTGAGGTCATTCAATATGCCCACCGAACT
Source organism: Nicotiana knightiana (assembly GCA_005239525.1). Classification (NCBI taxonomy): domain Eukaryota; kingdom Viridiplantae; phylum Streptophyta; class Magnoliopsida; order Solanales; family Solanaceae; genus Nicotiana; species Nicotiana knightiana. The sequence goes on along the minus strand of ML409407.1, from coordinate 10,426 downwards.
TCGAGCAAAATTTCCTTCCATTTTCCTTTGGCGTCGGTCAACCTCTTCTTAAGATTTTGGAGTATGGTTTTGCTCGTAGATTCTACCTGCTCGTTCTCACTAGGGTGATAGGGTGTTGATAGGATCCTTTTGATCTTATAGTCTTCGAAAAATTTACTCACCTTAATACCGATGAATTACTACCTATTGTCGCACACAATCTCGATCGCCATTCCGAACCGGCATATTATGTGGTCCCAAATGAAGTCAATGATTTCTTTCTTCCTGACTTTCTCAAATGCCTGAGCTTCCATCCATTAGAAAAATACTCAGTCACAAGTAATATGAATTGAGCCTTACCGGGTGCCCATGGCAGGGGGCCAATGATGTACATTTCCCATTTCATGAATGTCCAGGGTGACAAGACCGAATGTAGAAGCTTCATGGGCTGATGAATCATCGGTGCATGTCTCTGACATTCATCGCATTTTCGCACGAACTCCTTTCTGTCTTTTTCCATATCGATCCAGTAGTATCAGGCTCTGATTATCTTATGAACCAACGATTCGACACCCGAATGATTCCTGCATGTGCCTTCGTGAACTTCCCTCAAGACATACTCGGTATCTCCCGGTCCTAGAAATATGGCGAGTGGGCCATCAAACATTCTCTTGAAAAGGGTGTTGGCTTCGGACAAGCTAAAACTGGCTGCCTTCGTGCGTAGAGCCTCGATTCTTTAGGGTTCAAGGGCAGTTTTCCGGTTTTCAGGTAATCTATTACTTGTTTCTCCAGTCTCAGGTTAAGCTTGTCGAGTTTATCTAGGCATGTCCTTCTTCCATAATCGATTTCATGAGCTGTACAACCATTCCTGAGTTGAATTCATCATCCTCGACCGACGATTCTAAGTTGACAAGAGCATCGACTTGGCGCTTTTGATCTCGAGGTACAGGTTGCAAAGTCCATTCCTTGAACTTATGTAACATTACCTGTATTTTATCCAGGTACCTTCATATTCGCTCTTCCTTGACTTCGAACGTTCCATTGAATTGGTTCACCACAAAGAAGGAATCGCACTTAGCTTCAATCACCTCGGCCCCCAGGCTTTTAGCCAGTCCGAGACATGAAATAATGGCCTCATACTCGGCCTCGTTGTTAGTCAATTTTGTAGTACTAATAGATTGCCTAACTTACATTACCCATCGGTGTCTTCAACACGATGCCAAGTCCAGACCCTTTCGCGCTTGAGGAACCGTACGTAAAGATGATTCTGGAGGAGGTCCCCGTGTTCAACAACAACTCCTTCTCGACCTTGGATATTAGGGCCGATGTGAAGTGGCCACGAAGTCTGCTGCCAAAATTTGAGATTTGATGGCGGTTCGGGGTCGATATTCAATATCGTACCCGTTAATTTCCACGACCCATTTGGCCAATCGTCATGAGAGTTCAGGCTTATGCATTATGTTCCTCAATGGTAAGTAGTCAGGACATATATGGGATGGCATTGAAAATACAGTTTTAACTTCCTAGAGGCGCTTAGCAAAGCGAGCACCAATTTTTCCAAGTGAGGATACATAGTTTCGGCCTCTCCTAGAGTCCTGCTAACATAGTAGATAGGAAATTGCATACCTTATTCTTCCCGGACTAGGACTCCTCTTATCGCTATCTCGGATACCGCTAAGTATAGGTACAACTGTTCATCTGTCTTCGGAGTATGAAGCAAATGCGGGCTTGAAAGATACCGCTTGAGTTCTTCCATGGCTGCTGACACTCCGGTGTCCATGAGAAATTCTTATTCTTCTTCAATAGCGAGAAGAACCAATGACTCTTGTTGGAGGACCTTGAAATGAATCGGCCCAATGCGGCCCTGCACCCAGTTAGCCTTTGAACGACCTTGACATTGTCCACCACGGTATTGTACTCTATGGCCTTGATCGGGATTGATCTCGATTCCCCGATTAGACACCATGAATCTGAGAAATTTCCCCGACCCCACTTTGAATGCGCATTTCTCTGGGTTCGGCTTCATATTGTATTTATTCTATATGTTGAAGGTTTTCTGCAATTGTTTCAAATGGTCCTTTGCTCTCAGGGGCTTAACTAACATATTATCAATGTAAACCTCCATTGATTTTTCTATTTGTTCTTTGAACATTCGATTTACTAGGCATCGGTAAGTGACCGACATTTTTTAGTCCGAATGGCATTATGTTATAGCAGTAGGTTCCGTACTTAGTGATGACAGACAATTTTTCCTGGTCGCCCAGGTCCATCAGAATTTGGTTGTACCCGGAATAGGCATCGAGAAAGCTGAGGATATCATGATCGGCCGTTACATCGATCATGCGATCGATGTTGGTCAGAGGGAAAGAGTCCTTGAGGCATACCTTATCAAGTTTTTGTAGTCTGCGCATATTCTTAATTTATTCCATTTTTAGGGACAACCACTATGTTTTCTAACCAATTCGGATATCATGACTTCGGACTGAGGCCTCCTTTTCTTTTTGACCTGGTGAAATTTCGGATCTTGGCTCATTTTATGGGTAGTTATCACTGGCGGGATCCCTGTCATGTCGAGGTAGGACCAAATGAAACAATATATGTTAGCCATAAGGAGTTTAATGAGTTTTTTCCATAGATCTGGATTTGACCCCGTGCCCAGGTATACTTTAAGATCGGGCAGGTGCTCGATCAATATGACTTGCTCCAGCTCTTCGACGGTTGATTTGCAGGTGCCGGAATCGTCATGGACTATGAAGGATCTGGGAACTTCGTAGTCGTCGTCCTTATCCGTACCTTGCTTCTTCGGTTCGTTCGGGACCGGTGTCGGTGATTGCTATTTGGTCCCTTCCTTGGCGACCGAACTCAGATCCTTTGGTGTAGAAAGTGCAGATATCGGGACTACCTCGTTGACCGTGAATATCTCCTTTGCAGCCGGTTGTTCTTTGTAAATTATTTTAATCCCTCCTGGCATGGGGAATTTCAACGCTTGGTGTAATGTCGAGGACACTTCTCTCATGTTGTGAATCCACAGCCTCCCGAACAGAGCGTTGTATCTTATATCTCCTTCGATCATGTAGAACTTTGCTTCGTGAATGGTTCCAACGGTGTTCACTGGTAGTGTTATTTTCCCTTTTGTGGTCTCACATGCCATGTTGAGTCCATTTATATCTCAGACTGCAGGCACAATTTGGTCTTGTAAACCTAGTTGCTCTATGACTCTCGATCTGATGATATTGACCGAGCTACCTGGATCAATCAACACATGTTTAACTCGAGATTTATTTATGAGTACAGATATTACCAGTGCATTGTTGTACGGTTGCGCGATGCCTTCAACGTCCTCGTTGTTGAAAGATAATGTTCCTTCTGGCATGTAATCTCGAGTCCATTTTTCTCTAGTGATGGACACTTTGGTACGCTTTAACACGACCCCTGGGGGACGTCGACCCCATTAATGATCATGTTAATGACGTGCTGAGGTTCCTCCTACTCGATCTGCTTATTAGAGTCCCTATTCCTGAAATATTTTTTGGCTCGATCATTCAGGAACTCTCGGATATGTCCGTTGTTGAATAATCAGGATAATTCCTCTCTCAATTGTGGGAAATCTTCCATTTTGTGTGAGTTTCGTGATACTTACACATTAGGTGAGGTCCCTTTGGGATGGATCATACTGTAGAGGTCGAGGCCAATTGTTGTCTTTGATGCGTCCGATGGCAGATACGATGGGAGCAACATCGACGTTGAAGTTGTACTCCGATAACTTTGGTGCTTCCTTAGGCTCGATGGGCCTGTCGAAACCGCTTTTTCTCATGAGTCCTCAATTATTTTGACCTCGATCGCTTCACCTTTCCTTTGTCACAGGGTTTCCTACAGACCCTTTACCTCTTCGGTCCCTATTGTATTGTTGATACCGATCCCTATTTGATCTCGGTTCAAGATCAATGTCTCTCTTGGGTCTGTCGAGTTCTGACGGGATAAATGGAGCTGGAAGAGGCCCCAAGCTGATTATCTTCGACCCTAATTTTGGTTGATACTGGTTATGTACGTCGGCCCAAGTTACAGTCGAAATTTCAACTAGATTTTTCTTCAGCTGCTGTGAGGCCAATGAGCTTCGAGTGTTGAGTCCTTGGGTGAAGGCCTGAACGTCCCAATCGTCCACGATTGGAGGAAGGTCCATTCGTTTCATTTGAAACCGGGACACAAATTCCCTAAGCATCTCATTATCTCTCTGTTTCACTTTGAAAAGGTCTAACTCCCTAGTCTCGACCTTGATGGCCCCGACGTGTGCTTTCACGAAGAAGTCTACAAGCATAACAAACGAGTCAATATAATTAGGGTTTAGGTTGTGATACCTATCATAGCTCCCTTCGACAAAGTTTCCCCGAAATTTTTTAGTAGGACGGACTCGATCTCATCATCCTCTAAGTCGTTCCCTTTGATGGCGCACGTGTAGGAGGTCACATGTTCATTTGGGTCGGTTGTTCTATTGTACTTAGGAATCTCGGACATGCGGAACTTCTTATGGATTAGCTTCGAATCTGCGCTTGGAGGAAAATATTTTTGAACAAACTTCTTGGAATTCAAGCACTTCAATATCGGTGGTGCCCCTGGGATTTGTTCGACCCGGGAATTGTAGGTTTCCACCTTTTTGTCGTTGGCTTCGATTTTCTTTCTCCTGATTCTACCCATTTTGTTAGTTCCTCGAGCATTTTTATGATCTCGGGGTTAGTCCCGGGTTCGGCATCACTCGGCTCTCCATTACTGGTTCGTTTCTATGAGCGATTTTTGAGGCAGCTCGGGCTCAACCCTGCTAGGGGCGCGACTCTGGTTCTGCAATTGGTCTATCGTTTCCTATTGAGCCTGTAGCATTTCAAAGATTACTCACAAGTTTATCCCATCTCCTTCACCATCGTGTGTATTTTGGGCGCCGATCAGATTCCCCCACGTACGTTGTTCTCAGGATCGGTAGGAAAATTCACATTGACGGCCACATGTGTGTTAGCATCGATTGGGTTCGCGGACGGAACTCCGTTGGGATTGACAAGGGGCACCTTGTTATAGGGTACCATATCGTTGTCTCGCCATGATGACTGGACTCAACATCCATGTTTAGAGGGGCAGATTGGGAGTTCAACATTTTAAACTTTGACCTGAAATTAAAGATACTCCAAAGAACAAGTGTAAAATAGGGTGTGTTATGGAATTTTTTATCATATTGTCACTATTATCCTTAGCCTCATGGTGGGATAATAGCAAGGAAGGAAATTTTATGCTCAAACTGTCTGGGCTTGGTGGACAGGATTTATGTAAGGTCCAAACAGTCAAATGAACCGTCCCCATAGACCATTTAAGACATACCACGAAGCTTGTAAATGTTTGTCATCTTGTATGTTGCATACAGAAATGAAATAAAGTTTCTACCTTGCAGATACATTTGTCTCTTTAAAACTACTACATTTTGTTCCTTAAGGACATGGGGCCCAAGGGCCACCTCTATCCGAATCCAAGAAATCACCTCACTCGGGGACAGTTGTCCAAGGCAAACTCGGACAACTCGGGCTATCGAATCCCTGGGGCACAAAAACCTACTAGGCAATGTCCACATTTTAAAAGCTACGGCCACCCCCATTCGGGGACTATCGTCTTGGGCTATCCTGGATAGCTCGGGTATCGTAGCCCAAGGTAATAAGCCTATTGGGTAATACCTGAACTTAAAAGGCTACGACCATCCTAGAAATGACTCGGAGACATCCGAAACCCGTAACCAAAACATAAGGCCTTCAAAAATTCCAAACCAGTTCAAAGTCTACCCTCAGCAAAACTATACTCTAAAAACTTCTAAGTAGCAACTTTGGGGAAATCTTCCGGTCATACCAAGCACCCAGAGTTGTAAAAAAAATTATATCGAGAACAAGCCTTGTTCGAACCTCTGAATAAGACCTTATTATTACATTCCAAGGCATTTGAAATCTTTGAAATCATAAAGAAAAAGCCAAAAGAAACAAACTTGAAAACTGCCAAAAGGAAAAAAAGAAAAGCCTTGTATTCATATAAAGATCTTTACAAAGGCCAAACGGCCTCAACAAGACATACAAAAATACAAAAACAAGGAAAAATCTACAAGGCACCTAAGCCTAATCTTCACCGGAGCCCGACTCATCACCGAGACTATCGGAGTCTTTTTTGCCCTCGGATCCGCCGGAACCTTCCTCTTCCTTGGGATACGCCAACTTTTTGGCTTCGGCCTCGAGCTTCTTAACATTTTTGATCTAGACCGTTAAGTCGAAACCCCGGGCGTAAACTTCCTCGAGAGCCTCCCTTCGAGACAACAACTTGATGTAATCGGCAACAACTTTCAGGCGGTCCTGGGCTACCTCAACGACAGATTTGTATTGGGCCACCATATCTTCAGCATCGATCTTGGTTATTTCCGCCACTGACTTGGCTGCTTTAATCTCCTTGGCAAGGGTATCCCATTCAGCAGCGACCGAGCCCATTTGAAATTGGAGGTCTTCGATTTTTTGGGACCGTGCCTCAGCTTTCTCCCTCACCGCTCGAAGTTGGGCTTTCGCCAAGGCCAGTATCTCCCGGGAAGTCTCCTTTTCCGAAGCCAATCGGTTCATTTTTACCTTCCACTCTTCGGCCATGGTCTTGACCTCGTCTATCTCGGCTTGAAGCTGGTCGATCCGATCAAGTTTCTGCTTGACCTGCGGGTTTTGACGGTTAGTCACCATGCATAACTCGTTGTCACTAACTTCAAAGATATTTACTTGTTCCACCAGGGCAACATGTTCTTTCTGAGCAACGTCCAACTCAGCCCGGAAATTCTTGACTTCTCCTTCACGTTGCTCGCGTAGAAGCTTATGCATGCCCCTCTTCTCAGCAAGCTCTTTGACTTTGGCCTCAAGTTGGCTAAGCTTATCCCGGTATCCGAGAAAGGTTTCATGGTGGAGCATCGAGGCCTGCAGAATGTGAAAATTAAAAAGGCATTAGAGTCATCAATAGCGGAATTCAAAGATAAAAGAGTGTGATAACACATTACCCGATTCGCGACTGTTGCGCTTTGTGAAACAAGCATGGCGCTTCCACCTCGTGCATTTTTTCCTGGTCTTCTTTGGTTACCAGGCACCGGAGCTAGCTAGTATCCCAACAGGGGCGGAAAGAACCCGGGCATCCTCCAGGATGGTGATAACTACTGATCGCTTTCGGCCAGGATCCGTGCTTGGTGCGGGGAACCAGTTGATCAACCTCGGGCTCGAGTTCGGCCCACCGACTTTCTTGGATGGAGTTTTCCTCGGCACCTCTAAGTCACCCAACACGGAGAATTTTCCAAGGGCGGTTGAGTCTACACCATCGAAGAAGCATCGGAGGAGATCGTCCATTCCGTGAGCCTCTTCATTGGATCGCTCCTTTGTTGCTCGAGATTCATTGAACATCGGCTTTGTGAACAAGGGCGATCCCGAAATTTCTATAACATTGGGTAGGGTGGAGCCAACGATACAAAGAAGATTAGAATGACCCCACGATTGGCGCTAAACCGTTTACCCTAAAAACGGACAATAATTAAATTTATAAGTGGTTTTAGGATACGTGGATTAATTCGATATAAATGATAAATTGAGTTAGATTAAACAAATAAAGATATAGTAAATTCAAACCACGTGAGGAGGATAATTCCAGCCTTGATGAAATATCTACCCTCGATCCGGATTCTCAAAGGCTAGCACTTATGAACGAGAATAAGCGTTATGAATAACAGTGAAAATAATAGTATATTGATTTGGGATGCGTGCTAACAATGTGTTAAATGACTAATTATACCCCCCTTTTTTGTAGTAGGCGAATCCCACTCTAAGCACAATTCCATAAAAGGTAAAAATCTCTCATTTAACTAATTACAAGATTCTCGTCGGTGCGTGCCAAGATCCGCATTGTGATACCCATTTGGTCACGAATATTACGGTCTTCCGTTAATCATATTCAATTGCCCAATAATGCACTCCAAAGTCTTTTGGGATTTGGACCGATCCCGGGGTCTCGATATGCTTGGGGGCGGGCATCGTGCCCCTGGTGCTTGGCTCAATGAGTCACTTACCTCGATTGATTTTATCAGGAACTGGGCCGACTTACGGGCCCGGTTTCACGCGTATACACATTCAATTATAATGAACAACAATAAATGGTAGTTAATTAAATAGGAGGAATGATTCACCCAATAAATGATGGAATAAGTGAATCTTTCTCCTAACAATGAATGATAGAAAAATCTTTGAATATTCGAGTTATTCTCGGATTTGATGGAAAAGTATGAACAAAAATATCCGTGAAAAGGTTATGTTTGTATCTTATCAAGTGAGAGCTGAATCTTCAAGTCAAAATGTGTTCTTTACAAATGAATATCACATGCCTCTATCATTGTCTTTTTTTCTACGGAAAAGAGCCGATATATCTCTCTACTATCATTTATTGTTTAAATGTATCATTCGTAATACTATTAGGTTAAATTTTCCCTGCCTTTAAGCAAAGTTCTAAATATACCCTTAGTTTAACGGATTTGCCACGTGGGGGCTTCTAAGTGAAAGACCCAACCCACAACTTAAAAGACCCATAGACAATTAAAACACATGACCCAAGTAAAGTTGAAAACCACCGCCTGCCTCAGTTCTTCCTTCTTCATTTCTGTAGATGAACACCACTCATATTTCTTAATAATTTCACTATCTAATTTCTCCTCCTTTCACCAAAACAGATTCAACCACTGAATGTCATGGCCGCCGAACTACTCCCTTTTAAGCACAATTTGTTATACAACAACATACACTATCGCGTGAAACAACAATCAAACCTTAATGTAAATGGTTTGTATCACCTTATCTAATGGAATAATACTTCCAATTTTGTTCTCACAACAGTACACGTTATGATAATGATAAGGAAACAAAAGTAAATAAGGAATATTCTAGATTTGTATATTCCCTATGTTATTTAGGAGTAGGTTACAATTAATTAATTGTATGGGTTTAGGAAAACTTAGCCAATTAGGTTTAGGTTTCCTAGACCATTAGGTTTAGGTTTCCCAATTAGTTTAGGTTTTGTCTTATTTCTTTGCCTATAAATACTTGTGGAATCAATGAGAAGGGATGAGAGATTTCACCCCAAAACTTGTCTTGTCTTGTTCTTCATTATTTCTTAGCATTCTATCAT
>ML409402.1:48575-114593 GCA_005239525.1 Nicotiana knightiana | reverse complement strand
ATTAAGGCGCATAAAATGTAAGGTATATCACATGTTAAACTATGCAATTTAGTCTCGCATCATTACTCTTAATTAATTCGAACGTGGTCGAATGTGAGTGTCTTAATTGGTGCAGTGTTAAACTTGGTGGAGACAGGAGAACATCATGTACTTGCATGTTTTGCTTACATAAATATATTGGAGAAGTTTACATATTTTTCGGGTTGGTATTCCAGTCCTAGTCTATCTAGTCCCTTCATTGGGACGTGGAGAAGTATTTGAAGGGTCGAGCGAGGAACTTGTGTCTTCGCCTGCTCGCTCTTAACTTCAAAATTCCTTTGCGTCCCCTCGTTAAACACCTCTCTGAGAAAACCCGATTGGGACAAAATTCGGGTGAGGGAAAAAGAGTACGGCTCAGAGAACATCTTTTCTTAGAAGTTGAATTATTTGAGGTAGGCGATGTTCTAGTTATTTGGTAGTAGTTTTCCTTCCATCGTTTCCAATTGAAACAACCCTTCACTTGCTGTCGCCGTAATTTTGTATGGGCCGTCCCAATTAGTTCCTAGCTTTCCTTCCCGTGGATCCTTTCTTGCTTGTGTTTTGGCTTTGAGTACGTAGTCCCCGACTTTGAGCGGTCTGACCTTGGCTTTTTGTTGTAGTATCGCTCTGCCTGTTGTTTCTGGGTGACCATCCTTATGTAATCCATATCTCTTCGTTCTTCAACCTCATCGAGGTTTTGCCTCCTGTTTTCGTCGTTTCTCAGCTCGCTTTCGTGTGAGTATCTTAGACTTGATTCTCTGACCTCGACCGGTATTACTGCATCAGTCCCATAGACCAGTGAGTAAGGTGTTTCTCCTGTGCTTGTTTTTGGCATTGTACGGTATGCCCATAGAACTTCCGGCCACAGTCCCTTGGTGTCCTCGAGCTTTTTCTTCATGATATTCAATATTGATTTTTTGGAGGATTCCACTTGCCCATTGCCCGCGGGCGTGGATTGTACTCTTTTGCTATGCCATTTCTCAAAGAACTCGGCAATCTTTTTTCCAGTGAACTGAGGCCCGTTGTCACAACTGATTTCTTTGGGGGGGCCAAAGCAGCACACGATATTCCTCCATATGAAGGCGATCACTTCTTGTTCGCGTATTTGGGCGAATGCACCTACTTCCACTCGGAAAAATAGTTAGTTAAATTAAAAGAAATCGTACATTACCTTGTCCTGCTAGGAGGGGTCCAACGATGTCCATTCCCCATTTGATGAAAGGCCAAGGCGAGGTGAATGAGTGGAGGTCCTCGACCGCTTGGTGGATCATAGGGGCGTATCTTTGGCATTGTTCGCATTTTTTTACGAAGTCGGCAGCCTCTTTTTTCATATTGGGCCAATAGTAGCCTGCTCGTATGAGGCATCTAACTAGGGATCAATTGTTGGTATGAGCTCCGCAGTGACCTTCGTGGACTTCTTCTAGAACGCGTCATTTTTGGTTTGGGCCTAAGCATTTCGCTAGGAGGCCACCATACGTTCTTTAGTATAGGTCGTTTTTATGACGTTGTACCTGGCCGCCTACATCCGAAGTTAGGTTTATAGTTCGTACCTCGATTTGATCGATCGATGAGTGGATGAGAGTGACCACGTTCCCTTCACCGATTATGCTTTTAGTGGCTGCTGCTAGTTTGGCGAGGCCATCTGCTTCAATATTTTGAGCTCGTGGGATTTGGTCGAGCTGGCACTCATCAAACTCAGGCAACAACTTGCAGATCTCCACATGATATTTTTGTAATCTTTGTTCTTTGATTTGGAAAGTCCCTGCAACTTGATTGACAATGAGCTGAGAGTTGCAGTGTAGGTTAACTCGCTTCGCTCTGTACTTGAGAGATAACTTCAGTCTTGCAATCACGGCCTCATACTCGGCCTCATTGTTAGTCATATTAGGGCATCTTATGGACTGGTGAATAACTTCGCCTGTTGGGACCTCGAGCATGAGTCTCAGTCCTGATCCCGACGCATTAGAGGCACCATCGGTATACATAATCTGTAGGTCGTGTATTTTTGGGGAAGTATAGGTGACATCCTTTTTGAGTTCGGGCATTATTTTTGTGTTGAAATCAACGACGAAATCGGAGAGTACTTGCGACTTTATCGTCGTTCGCGGCTAATAAGTTATATCATGCTCGCTCAATTCGATGGCCCATTTGGCCAATCTACCCGATAGCTTGATTTTACACAGAATACTCCTTAGAGGAAAGGTCGTGACGACCGAGATGGGGAGGCACTCAAAGTAGGGTCTAAGCTTTCGTGAAGCTATGACCAAAGCTAGTGTTAGTTTCTCGAGGTGTGGGTACCTCGTATCGGCGTCAACTAAGGTGTTGCTAATGTAATAGATGGGAGATTGCGTACCTTTATTTTCTTGGACCAAGACCGCGCTTACCGCCCCATCGGACACGGTCAGGTAAATGAGGAGATGTTCTCCAGGTTCTGCCTTAGCAAGTAGTGTGGGTGAAGATAGGTACGCCTTTAGTTCTTCCTAGGCGTCGACGCACTTGAAGTTCCATTGGAGTCCATTAACTTTATTGAGTACAGCAAAAAACTTATGGCGCTTGTTGGAGGACCGTGAGATGAATCTCGACAGGGCGACTATACGGTCGGTCAGTTTCTGTACCTGCTCCTTACTGGTTAAGTTCTCCGGTATTCCTTCTATAACTTTAATTTGGTCGGGGTTGACCTCAATGCCTCGTTGTGATACTAAGAAGCCGAGGAACTTTCCCGAGGTTATGCCGAAGGCGCACTTTTCGGGGTTCAATTTCATACCATATCGTCTGAGTATGTCGAAGGCCTCTTTCAAGTGGTCGATGTGATCTTCTTTCCTTTTTGACTTGACCAACATGTCGTCGATGTAGACTTCCATGGTTTTGCTGAGCTGGTCTTTGAACATTTTTGTCACCAACCTTTGATACGTCGCCCCTACGTATTTCAATCCGAACGGCATCACCCTGTAGCAGTACGTCCCCTGGTGGGTGATGAAAGTGGTATTTTCCTGGTCTTCCTCTTACATGAGTATTTGGTTGTAGCTCGAGTAGGCGTCTAAGAATCTTAGTAGCTTGTGCCCGGCCGTTGTGTCAATGAGCTGGTCAATATGGGCAGTGGGAATGAGTCTTTCGGGTATGCTTTGTTCAGATCCGTGAAGTCCACGCACATACGCCATTTCTCGTTCTTCTTTTTTACCATGACCACGTTGGCGACCCATTGTGGGTATTTTGATTCTCTGATAGAGCCATTTTCCAGCAATTTTTTGACCTCCTCACGGACAATGTCATTTATTACGGAATTGAATTTCTGCCTAACTTGTCGTACTGGGGGTAAAATGGGTCGATGTTCAATTTGTGTGTCACTATCTCTTTCGGGATGCCCGACATATCTGTATGGGAAAAAGCAAACAGGTCTGGATTGTCAGCTAAAAATTGATAGAATTTACCTGGTTCTTGAAGCTTGTGGCCAATATAGGCCTTTTTGTTGTGGTCGTCTTTGTTGAGTTGTACGGGGTCAAGATCCTCTACGATTGATCCCGTGACCTCTATGATTTCGGGGTCCCTAATGACATCTTTCTCTTTGTCACCACCCGACCTCGACCCTATTAATTGCTATGCCTCCTCGACTTTACCCTTCAATTGTTGGGTTTATGTGCAGTCTTGGGCGATGCGGTAGCATTTTCGAGCAGTGCATTGCTCTCCTAAGATGTTGAATACTCCCCAAGGGGTGGGAAATTTGATGACATGATATAAGATGGAGGGGATGGCTTTCATGGCGTGTATCCAAGGCCGACCTATGATGGCGTTGTACGTCGTATTTTAATACATGATGTGGAACATGGTCTCCAAAGTGACACCACCGACCAAGACGGGTAGTGTGATTTCTCCAGACGTCCGCTGAACTGCATTGTTAAAACCTGTCAGTGCGATGCAGTGTGTCACTATCCTATCTTCGAGCTTCATTTGTGCGAGAACTCTAGGGTGGATAATGCACGCGCCGCTCCCACCATCGACCATAATACATTTTACATCGGTATCTAAGATGCGTAAAGTAATAACAAGGGTGTCACAGTGAGGCAAGACCAAACCGTGGGTATCCGGCTCATCGAAGATGCTACTCTCTTTGAGTTTGTCATACCATTCATGAGTGATTGACCGTTTCAGCTTGTGGGTGGTTGTGAATTTTACCCTATTGAATGACGCGTTTTCGCCTCCTCCGATGATCATTTGGATGGTTCGAGCTGGGGAGGGCGGTTTTGGTGGACCCTGATGTTGTTTGCGTCCTTGAGCAAAGCTTTCCTTTTCTCGGTCGCTCAAAAGTTCTTTCAGATGTCCTTGGTGAAGCATGTTCACGACCTCTTGCCTTAGAGTGATGCAGTCCTTGATTTTGTGGCCCCATTCCTGGTGGAATTTGCAGAGGGTGTTTGACATTCTGGTGTTTGGGTCGGACCTCATCTTCTGCGGCCACCTCACTTTTGGGGCGAGCTTCTCCAGAGCGTATACTATTTCTGAGGGAGAAACACAGAAATTGTGAGCATGTAGTAGTGGTAGCATACCTCTTTCGTTTCAGTGAGTCTCTATTTGTGACCTAGATGGGCCATTTCCGTGACGAGGAGATAGTATAACGGCGGCTCTAACATATGGTTGATTCCTTTCACGGTTTGGGTGCAGGCCTACATGGCCCATTCTGTTGTCATTTCTCCGGTCTTTCCTGGATTCCATTTGGACTCAGGTCAAATTGAGTTGACCTGTTGAGGTCGTCCTTGTCAGCTCGTACGTCGGCGCAGTAGGCATTGTGTATCTCGTCCCAAGTGGTTGGGGGTATTTCATGAGTTGGCTTAGCAATTTTTTGGTCGCCCTCGAACCGCTCCCGTTTAACCTGTTCTAGAAAGATGCTACTGTCATTCCCTCTCATACATTTGGTAAAGTCATCCTCACACGGTTGAATCGGGCAAGGAAATCTCTTAGTCCTTCATCGGGTGACTGTTTAATGGCAAATATGTCATTAACCCTCGCCTCTACTTTGTTGGCCCCGGCATGAGCAACTGCAAACTTGTCAGCCATTTCCTCGAACATCTCGATGGAGTGCGCATGTATCTGCGAATACAAAGTTAGTGCTCCCCCGGTGAGGATTTCACCAAACTTTTTCAGCAATATGGAAGACATTTGTTCTTTGGCGAGGTCATTACCTTTTATTGCAGTGACATAGTGGGTCACATGATCTTCAAGGTCCGTCGTACCATCGTATATTTTTAGATACGACAACATTTTGAAGGTTTTAGGTATGGCGTGTGGTGCATCCTCGTCGTTGTATGGCTGCTCAACGAACCCACCGGCGTCCCTTTTTGGTAAGAGTTTTGGGGCGCCTGTTTTTGAGGCGCCTGGTATTTTGTCTACCCTTTCTTGATGCTCTTTCATTTGGTCATAGAGAATTTTGTTCTCATTCTCTATTTCATCCATTTTCCTCAAAATGGATGTGAGGTTGTCGTCACCTACATTATTAACGTGGTGAGTAATACTTGTTACAGGAGGAGGGTCGTGCTACTCGTCTGTCGCTGGTACGACGCACACCCTCACATCTTCCTTATCCGTCCTTTGGGCGGGTTTGTCAAGGATGCTGGTTAGCGTGTTTGTCAACCACACTTCGAGCAGCTTATTCTCCCCTACTGGTGCCTCTTCTGTTGCAGACGTAGAGACCCCTTTACTGTGTGAGGTTGTGATGCTGTCGTGAGGGAGGGGTGAACCACCCCGCCTGGGGGAGGCGTTAGGCGTCATGTCCTCAGCATTCGTCTTAGTGACTTCGTTGATGGTGTTTGGAAGGTTGGAAATAAGACTGGCTACTACTGCCTTTATCATTTCCTCTCCATTACCTGCCATGTTAAGCTATGCACGCAACAGAAGACAAGGTTTTGCATTGTTTTTCTTTTTTTAGATCTAAAAGGAACTATGACTTTGACTAGGAAATCCCCACAGACGGCGCCAAACTATTTGACCAAAAATTGATGATCATCGGTTAATTAACCAGTTATTAAAGGGATTAATCCTAGTTAAAGTAATGATAGGAAAGGGGTGAACAATGTGAAGATGGATTTAATGTGCCAGCATTATGTACATCAATTGTAATATTACGCAGCAAGGTACCAAGTATTAAATACAATAAATGGCACTAAATATAAATAAGGAAGAAGATTCACCCAATATTGAATTAGATGAATGATTTTTTTTTCTGACAATGATGAATGACAAGAGTATAAGAGAATATTGAATACTTTCTCGGATCTGGTGGGATTGACAATAGATAATCCAAAAAGGTCGAATCTCTTCAGGAAGTTGTTCTTTGTATTTATCTAGAGAACTTACCTTTCGAAAGAGTTCTTATCCGATAGAATATTACATGATTTTTTCTTCATCTCTTATACTCTTTACAGGGGATATTCTCAAAGAACACTAAAAAGTACAAACAGAGAGAATATTCAACAGAACATTCCCTCTGAGAATCCCAATACAAAACTAGTCGTTACTTCTATCTATGCTACTTGTCCTCAGCCGTGATGGACCACTTGGAGGTTCGTTCTGTTGATCACTGGTCGACCTTGGCCGAACTAAACCCCTTTGATTTGCAAATCACTCATAATAATCATCTCCACCTTCCGAATTTCCTCGGTCCAATTTTAACCCATACAAGTACTTTGCGCCCATTCTAATTTTTTTTTCTCTACTTTATGTAATAAAACAAATAATTGACTCAAGAATAAAATAACAAAATATGTTTTCACTGGCCTGCTGGTGGCAATATCACATCACATGAAGGGTCAAGAATATTAAAAGATCATGTTATTCATGAGCTGCTAGCCAGTATATCTATATGTAACACGCTGAATAAAGGGAAGTGAACTTTGATCTATCACCATTTTTACATCTTATGATATGTCTACATTCTACATATTATGTATATTTATTATTTGAAACTTAGTGGGCATTTGAACATAAGAATTGTAAAATTTCGAAAAAAGTTATTCAAGTGAAAATGATATTTCAAAATTAGAGTGTGTTTGGATATGAATATAATTTTGGGTTTTGTGAGTGATCTGAGTGAAAATTTTAAAAAATAGATTTTTGGAGTTTTTTAAATTTTTCGAAAAATTCATCTTCAAGTGAAAAAATGAATATTTTATGGCCAAACATTGATTTCGAAAAAGTAAAATTTTGTCAGGAAAGAGTGAAAAAATTTCATGGCCAAACGAGCTCTTAGAATATTCGTTGATCGACTATATACGTGCAAGGGTATATTGATATTGCCACAACCCAAAATCCGTTAAAGGTCGTGATGGCGCCAGACACTACTGTCAGGCAAGCCAACACTAAACGGATAATTAAATTCTCATTTTTAATATTTTTGAAATTATGAATTTCCTTCAATTTAACTAGTAAAGATGAACTTACATAAAAATAATGATGTCTTCCAATTTCGATACTGAATATTCCCTAATCATCCCAGAACCCGGTGTCACAAGTACATGAGCATTTACTAGGAAGTAAAATACAATATAATAACTGTCCGAAATACAAAAAATTTGGCAGAAAAGAAAATACAAGAACTCTGAAGGAGACTCTACTGGCTGTGGATCGTCTCATAAGATGCAGCTCGCCTAAGTCTCTGCATACGTATATGCCTCTGCTCTCACAAGGCCGCTAATCATAAATGCACCTGCACAAAATATGCAACAATTGTAGTATGAGTACGTAAATCAACGTGTACCCAGTAAGTATCCCACCTAAACTCTAAGAGGTAGTGACGAGGGGTCGACTTCGACACTTACTAAGGGTCAACGATATGATAATATGAAATTCTAATTAAGCATGATATACAACAATAAGACTCAAAACAAAAAATTACTGAACAAGTATTCACCATATTTAAGAGCCTAGATTACTTCTTTTAAAATATATAATCACACAAATAATGAATTTATACCAATTATAAAAGGGACTTCCAGTTCTGTTATCACACACAAATACCACCGAGGATGTTCGAACCGATCCAACATAAATGTACAATGTGCACTGCTGAGGGTCGAACGACGCGAACCATAGATGCATCTATTTCCCCGCTTGCGAATCATACATGCAACGCGGTAAAATATAAATTTAAGGAATTACTCTGCTCGCGGATCATACATGAGACGCGGTTACACATAGATTTCTTAAATTATTATAGTATTCATCCATTCTTTCCAATTACGAAATTTAAATTAAAACTCTTAAGATCCCAATTTTTCCTCAATTTCAACTTCTTTCAAACATTTAATAAGAAAACTCAATCTCGATACTTCTCAAGGCAAACAATAAACATAAATCAATAACAATATCAATAATGCATGATGTAAGCCTAAAACTAGCCGGACATAGGAATAGTTCGTAGCTACACACGGATTCTCGTCACCTCGTGCGTACGTAGCCCCCACAATTAGAAGCACATAATAATTTAGTTCACATATGGGGTTAATTCTCTCTTACAAGGTTAGAAAGGAGACTTACCTTCTTCGAAGTCCCAAGATCTGCTCCAACACCTTCCAACAAGTCGAACCGATGCCCAACGCTCTGAAACTAGTCAATGAATGTGCAAACCAATGAAATATACTCTAATAATTATTATAATCTAATTTACAAAATTCCTAACTCCGCTCGAAAATTCGATAAAATCACTCTCGGGCCCACGTGCCCAGATTCCGAAAGTTTTCAAAGATAAACTTTACCCATAACCTCACGAACTCAATTATATAATTTATTTCCAATTCCATGTCCAAATTCGTGGTCAAATTCCAAAATTCTACAAATTTTCATATTTAAATCCTTATACTAACCATGTATTTAACTTCTAATTAGTGGGAATCACTTACCTTGTGTTTCTTGAGGAAAATGTCCTTTTGAAGCTCTCCAAAATCGCCCCAACCAAATGAAAAATGGAAGGAAAATGGGCCAAGTCTCGATCTTAAAACATTCTGCCCAATCGACTTTCCGTACCTGTGGTACACCAGCCGCACCTGCGGAAAATCCAACGTAGGTGTGGTTCTCTCTAAGCCAGGCGAAATCCGTTTTGCGCGTTTATGTGCCTTCGCACATGCGGATTCCTTTCCGCTTTTTCGATCCAGCTCCCCCTCACACGTTCCGCTTCTGCGGAGCTTTCTTCGCACCCGCGGGCTCGCAGATGCGAAACATCCTTGCACCTGCGACCATCCCAGCTCCGTCCAAATGTCTCTTCTGCGACCTCATTGCCGCGCCTGCGGACTCGCACATGCGGCCCTTTTCACACAGGTGCGATTGCACCAGACACCAGCTGCTTTAGCTCTTTCTCCAATTCGAAATTCGATATGTTAACCACCCGGAATCCACCTGAGGCCCCCGGGACCCCGTCCAGTCACACTCACCTATCCCAAAACATAGCACGGACTTGATCGAGGCCTCAAATCACATCAAACAACGCCGAATTCATGAATCATACCCCAATTCAAGCCTTATGAACTTTAGAACTTCAAACTTCTATATTCGATGCCGAAATCTATCAAATCACGTCCGATTGACTTCAAATTTTGCACATAAGTCACTTTCGACATTATGGACCTATTCCGATTTCCGAAATCGGAATCCGTCCCTGATATCAAAAAGTCCACTTCCAGTCAAACTCCTCAAAACCTTCAAAATTCTAACTTTCTCCAAATGACCCCAAAATAACCTACGGACCTCCAAATCCACTCTCGGACGTGCTCCGAACACCAGAATCACCATACAGAGTTATTCCCAGGCTCGAAATCCCAAACGGACATCGATAACATTGAAATGCACTTCACCCCAAATTATGAAATTCTTTCAAAATGTCAACCTTCCACAATAGGCTCCGAAACGCTCCCGGGCCATCCAATATCCGATCCAAACATACGCCCAAGTCCAATATCATGATACGAACCTGTTGAAACCTTCAAATCCTGATTCCGAGGTCGTTTACTCAAAATCAATCCTTAGTCAGATTGTTCCAACTTAAAGCTTTCGAAACGAGAATTCTCTTTCCAAATCCTCTCTGAACTTCCTGAATTAAAATTCCGACCACGCGTGCAAGTCATAATACCTCAAGTGAGGCTACTCATGGCCTCAAACCGCTGAACGACACGCTAGAGCTCAAAATGACCGGTCGGGTCGTTACAGATATTTTTTAAGTGTTGTTTTACTAAAGTAATTGTCGATTGGCAGAAAATTGCAAGGTACTACGATTTCCATCTGTTTTACCCTACCACCAAAAGGCGGACATTTGTCCTACGCAGAGGCGGATTCAAGATATAGGATATTTGTCACTACCCAAAATACTAACTCAGGTCGTGATGGCGCCCAACACCGGGGTTAGGCAAGCCCACACTTAATTTACTAAGGATTCCTCCCATGCTTGGTTAAACATCCCAATACGTGCCCAGTTTTAAAGTTCAAAACATTAATTGAAAAAAATAGCAAGCCCTTTTTACCAAAAGCAGTCAAGAAGAGGAATGAGCCAATATATATATATATATATATATATATATATATATATATATATATATATATATATATATATATATATACAGACCCGCAACCCAAAATAACAACTATGTGTGTGCCAGGAACTAGTGTCACAAGTCCTACGGGCATACTAACAGAATATACAAAATATAATATACAATCCCACTGTCTGAAAGAAATAGACGGGAAATAAGCAAAAGAAAACTCCATGGGGCTGCCGAGGATCGTCAGGAGAAGTAGCTCGCCGTGAAGTCGGGTCCAACTAATATCGGAATCGAGCTCTGGTCTGATAATCAGATGCACCAGCCTCAGAACCTGTACAATTAAGCACATAAGTGCAGCATGAGTACATAAACAAATATGTACCCAGTGAGTATCCCGCCTAACCTCAAAGAGGTAGTGACGAGAGGTAGACTCGACACTCACTAAGGTCCAACAAAATGATTAGCGAGATATAACATCAGTAACGGACATACAAGGATGATAAAGTAGTAAACATTTAAAATAACAGTAATTCAAATAAATACTGGAAGTAAATATACAATTTCTACCTTATTATTCTTTTCTTTCCTTTAAAATATATCTGAACACTCAAAATCCATAACAAAATTTTTAACAATTTAACATGCGCATAAAGGATAAGGACAACTGGTCCGCTCCCATGGGAGTGGGGGAAATAACACTCCGCTCACGGAATGTAAATTGCGAAGCGGTTACATGCGCACACAATCCACACATTTATTCTTTATCAATTGCTTTTCGTGAAAAATTCCTTAAAATTACTTAAATTCCATGATATCAGGGAAACAAGCCGCATGTATCATTAATTCACTAAGCATATAGTTCATTTCAAGGAGAACATAAGGCATGGTGTAGGCCTAACTACCCGGACATAACAGTAATAGTCGCTACGTACGGACTCTCATAACTTTGCGCGTACGTACCCACAAACATTAGCACATAGTCACTTAAAGCACCTAGGGGGACAGTTCCCCCTTACAAGGTTAGAAAGGAGACTCACCTTGTGTCGAATCTACTCCCCGGACCAAGAACGCGCCCGAAACTCCGAACTCTACACCCGAGGACTCGAAACTAGCCAAATGTTATACAAATTCATCAATTTATGCTCAAAGTATGGAAATCCTCCTACTACTAAGTCAAATTCGCCATTCTTGAAGAAATTCTAAAATCCAACCCAGACCCGCATGCTCGGATTTCAAAAATTTTCGAAGGAAACACTCACCCATAGCCTAAGGATGATTAATACATGATTTTTTACTTGATTTCATAGCTAATTGACGGGTAATTTTCTAAATTCTCGAAGGCCCTAGGCTACTACCCAAATTCCTAAATTTTCCACTAATTAAGTAGTTAAATCCTACTAAGAATTCATGCATTAACCACTTTAAGATAGAATTTACTTACCTTTCAGTGGTTGGGTCGTTGAGCCCTTTTCCCAAGCTCTCATGGTGTTCTAATGGAAGAAGAAATGAAGAAATAATGAAGAATCCCTTATTTAAGAAACAAACTGTCTGACAGTGTTTCCGCACCTGCGGCTCGAGGACCGCACCTGCTGTCTCGCAGCTGCGGAAATAGATGAGGAAGCCTAGGCCCACACCTGCAGAAGGGAGAGCGCACCTGCGGCTCCGCTCCTGCCGAACTTTGTCTGCTCCTGCGAGAAATGTACTGCCCGCTGGGGGTCGCACCTGTGAGGATGGGACCGCAGGAGAGGTCCCGTACCTGCGGCTGGGCAACCGCACCTTAGGATCACACCAGAACAGGTGCACCAGTAGCTATTTCAGGTGGTTTTTGGCCTTGTGTGGTGTCCGGGAGGCACCTGGGCCCACCCGAGCCCCCGTCAAAATATACCAACAAGTCCCAAATCATAATACAGACTCGCTCGAGCCTTTGGAACACCCAAAACAACGCTAAAAATCAAAATCACACCTCAAAACCCCTACAACCAACTTAGGAACTTTAAGTTTTCTTGACTTCGCTAACAACGCGTCGTACCGACCTATACTACTCGAAATGACACCAAATTTTGCAGGCAAGTCATAAATGACATAAAGGAACTATTCCCGGTCTCAAAATTCCGTTCGGACCTCGATAACACAAAAACACGTTGCAAACCACAATAGGAACTTAAGGGACTTCTAATTTCAATATTGGGCGCTGAAACGCTCCTGGGTCATCAGAAACCCGTTCCGAACATACGCCCATGTCTGAAATCATCATACGAAGCTACCAGAATTGTGAAACTCGATTCCGGGGTCGTTTATCCAAAATGTTGACCGAAGTCAAACTTGTCCTTAAAGGTCAACCTTAAGGAACAAAGTGTTCCAATAGCACTCTAAACACTCCCGAATCCCAGACAACCCGCCCCCGCAAGTCATAAATCACAATAAGCCGCTATAGGAAGTTTCATTTAGGGGAACGGGGTCCATAATGCAAAATGACCGATCAGGTCGTTACATTCTCCACCTCTTAAACAAACGTTCGTCCTCGAACGGGTCTAGAATCATACCTAAAGTGCTGAATAAGTGTGGATAACTGCTCCGCATGTCCTCCTCAGACTCCCAGGTTGCCTCCTCAACTGGTTGGCCCTTACACTGGACCTTTACGGCAGAAACTCTCTTGGAACACAACTGGCGGTCCTGTCTATCAATGATAACAAATGGATCCTCCTCGTAGCCCAACCTCTCATCCAACTGAATAGTGCTGAAATCAACCACGTGAGAGATGTCGGCGTTGTACCTCCGGAGCATGGATACATGAAAAACTAGATGAACTCCTGATAAAATGGGAGGCATAGGCAGCTCATAAGAAACCTCCCCAACTCTCCTCAACACCTCGAAGGGATCTATAAACCTCGGTCTTAGCTTGCCCTTCTTCCCAAACCTCATAATACCCTTCATAGGCGAGACTTTCAATAGGACCCTATTTCCCTCCATAAATGATACATCACGCGCCCTCTGATCCGCGTAACTCTTTTGTCTAGACTGTGCTGTGCGGAGCCTCTCCTGAATCAACTTCACCTTCTCCAAAGCATCCCTCACCAGGTCGGTGCCATATAACTTAGCCTCGCTAGGCTCAAACCACCCGATAGGAGAACGACATTGCCGACCATACAAAGACTCAAATGGTGCCATCCCAATGCTGGACTGATAACTATTATTGTAAGCAAACTCGGCCAAAGGAAAGAACTGGTCCCACTGACCTCCGAAGTCAATCACACATGCCCTGAGCATGTCCTCCGATATCTGAACTGTACGCTCCGACTGACTATCAGTCTGAGGGTGAAATGCTATGCTGAGGCCTATCTGGATAACCATCTCACTATGCAATTCTCTCCAGAAGTGCGAGGTGAACTGAGGACCTCGATCTGATATAATGGACACCGGCAGACTATGCAACCGGACTATCTCCTGAATGTAGATCTGGGCCAACCTCTTAGAAGTATAAGTAGTAGCTAATGAAATGAAATGCGCTGATTTGGTCAATCTATCCACAATGACCCAAACCGCGTCAACCTTTCGCAAGGTCCGAGGCAACCCATCCACGAAGTTCATAGTGATGCGCTCCCATTTTCACTCAGGAATGGGCATCTGCTGAAGTAGGCCTTCTGGCCTCTGGTGCTCATACTTAACCTGCTGGCAATTAAGACACCTAGAAACATACTCCAAAATGTCCTTCTTCATTCGACTCCACAAGTAATGCTGCTTCAAATCACGATACATCTTCGTAGCAGCAGAATGAACAGAATACCGAGAATTGTGTGTCTCCTCTAGAATCCTCTCCCTCAGGCCATCAACCTTAGGAACACATAAGCGACCCTAAAGTCTCAGAACACCATCGTCGCCAATAATAACCTCCTTGGCCCTACCCTGAACCATTGTCTCTCGTAGCTCGGCCAAACACGGATCATCATACTGCCGAGCCTTAATCTCCCCCAATAACAAAGACTAAGCAAACACATGTGCAAGAACTCAACGGGGCTCTGAAAGGTCTAATCTCACCAGGAGATTGGCCAAGGACTGAATGTCCAAGGCTAGAGGTCTCTCCTCTTCTGCAATATAAGCCAAGTTACCTATATTCTCCGCCTTCCTGCTCAAAGTATCTGCTACCACATTTGCCTTGCGCGGGTGATAAAGAATGGTGATATCATAATCCTTCAACAACTCAAGTCATCTGCGTTGACTCAAATTAAGATCCTTCTGCTTGAACAAGTGTTGAAAGCTACGGTGGTCTGTATAAACCTCACAGGACACTCCATACAAGTAGTGCCTCCAAATCTTAAGAGCATGAACAATCGCTGCCAACTCCAAATCGTGCACCGGATAATTCTTCTCATGAACCTTCAGCTGGCGCAAAGCATAAGCAATAACTCTCCCCTCCTACATCAATACACACCCCAAGCGAACTCGTTAAGCGTCGCAATATACTGTATACATCCCAGAACCGGAAGGCAATACTAGAACTAGTGCTGAGGTCAATGCTGTCTTGAGCTTCTGAAAGCTCGCCTCACACTCGTTAGACCATCGAAACGGGGCATTATTCTGAGTCAATCTGGTCAATGGGGCTACAATAGAAGAGAACCCCTCCACAAATTGGCGATAATAGCCTGCTAGGCCCAAAAAGCTCCTGATCTCTGTAGCTGAAGTAGGACGCGGCCAACTCTGAACGGCCTCGATCTTCTGAGGATCAACCTTGATACCCTCTCCGGATACCACATGCCCCAAGAATGCCACGGAATCCAACCAGAACCCACACTTGGAGAACTTAGCATATAGATTCTGTTCTCGCAAAGTCTAGAGTAAAACTCTCAAATGCTGCTCGTGCTCCCCCAGGCTACGTGAGTAAATCAAAATGTCACCAATGAAGACAATGACAAAGGAATCAATATACGACCTAAACACCCTATTCATCAAGTCCATGAATGATGTTGGGGCATTAGTCAAGCCAAAGGACATCACCAAGAACTCATAATGGCCATATCTCGTACAAAAAGCAGCCTTCGGAACATCTGAAGCCCGAATCCTCAAGATATCAAACCAATCTTAGAAAACACACGATCACACTGCAAATGGTCAAACAAATCATCGATGCGCGGCAAAGGATACTTGTTCTTAATGGTAACCTTGTTTAACTGGCGGTAATCAATACACATCCGCATGGACCCATCCTTTTTCTTCACGAATAGAACTGGAGCACCCCACGGCGATACACTCGGCCTAATGAACCCCTTAGCTAACAACTCCTCAAGCTGCTCCTTCAACTCTTTCGGAGCCATACGGTACGGAGGAATAGATATAGGATGGGTGCCTGGAGCTAAATCAATGCAAAAATCAATATCACGATCCGGAAGCATGCCCGGAAGGTCCGACAGAAATACATCAGCAAACTCTCGAACAACTGGCACTGAATCAATCGTCGGAGACTCGACGGTGGTGTCCCGCACATAGGTGAGGTAGGCCAAACAACCCTTTTTGACCATGTGTCGAGCCTTCAGGAATGAAATAATCCGGCTGGCTGCACTAACCGAGGAACCTCTCCACTCTAGCCTAGCCGACTCTAGCATGACTAAAGTAAATGTCTTGGCATCGCAATCTAGCACGACATGATAAAGAGATAGCCAATCCATGTCTAAAATAATCTCGAAATCAACCATGTCAAGCAATAAGAGATCCGCTCGAGTCTCGAACCCACAAAACGAAATCACACAGGACCGACAAATCCGGTCTACAACCACATAATCGCCCACGGGAGTGGACACATAAATAGGAGAACCCAAGGACTTGAGTGGGACATCCAGAAAATGAGCAAATAAGACCGAGACATAGGAATAAGTAGATCCTGGATCAAATAACACCGATGCCTCTCTATCACATACTGTAATAATACCTGTGATCACGTCGTCTGAGGCTACTTCATCTGATCTGGCCGGGATAACATAGAATCTAGCTGGAGCACCGGAAGACTGAGCCTCGCCAGAATGAACAGGAGCTGGCTGGCCTCCCCCTGACTGGCCTCCACCTCTAGGACGACCCCTGCTGACCTGTCCCTCACCTCTAGGTAACCTGACGGCTGGTGCTGGACCCATAGGCTGATAATCCTGCTGTACCGCTTTGAACTGAAACCTGGGACAATGCCTCTTCATATGACCTGGATCCGCACACTCATAAGAACCTCTGGGTATCATAGCCTGCTGCCCTGAAGAGGAACCATGAATGGCCAGAGAGCGATGTGCACTCTTTGGCATAACACTGAAGTAGGGACTAGGGAATCTCGGATAACTGGGATAACCATTGGGTGAACTCTGAATGGCTGGAGGGCGGTAGGAATGCTCTGGCATAGTGCTAAAATAAGCCCTCGCTCGAACACCTCGGGGAGGTGGTGGGGGTGCTGAATATGGAGGCCTGCTGGGCTGACCTCTACTGAACTGACCGCTGCCCCTAACTGGGGCACCTCTGAAATCCCCAGAGAATCTGGCTCTCTTGTCCTGCTGACCCTGCTCTCTGCCTCTCGATCAATATCCCTCAATCCAATGAGCTATCTCGACCACCAGCTAATAGGGAGTCCCCATCTCCACCTCTCGGGCCATGTTGGCTCTAATACCGGAGTGTAACCCTGCTATAAATCTCTGCAGTCTCTCAGCATCAGTAGGCAATATCATAAGTGCGTGGCGAGATAACTCTGAGAATCTAGCCTCGTAATTTGTCACTGACATCTATCTCTGCTCCAGCTGCTCAAACTGATATCGCAGCTCTTCCCTCTCAGAGGTGGGATATACCTGTCTAGAAACATCTGAGTGAACTGCTCCCAGGTGATAGGAGGAGAATCTGCTGGCCTGCTGAGAATATAGGTTATGCCACCATTTGCGAGCTTTGCCTCTAGCTGGAAGGTAGTGAAGTCCACTCTATGAGACTCTAATATCCTCATATTGTGCAGCCTATCCCTGCACCTGTGAACAAAATCCTGGGCATCCTCGCCCCGCTAACCCCCAAAGACTAGAGGGTGAAACCGAGTCCATCTATCCAATAACTTCTACGGATCGCCGTCCGCAGCTGGCTTGGGCTCATCTGCTGCTGCTACAGGCTGGGCCCCACCCACGGGCAGTGTACCCGGGGTATGATGTAATGATGTTGCCTGACCTACAGCCTGGGCGGTAGGAGTCTGAGCCCCCCTCTCGCCTGAAATGT
This sequence comes from Nicotiana knightiana, assembly GCA_005239525.1. Taxonomy (NCBI): domain Eukaryota; kingdom Viridiplantae; phylum Streptophyta; class Magnoliopsida; order Solanales; family Solanaceae; genus Nicotiana; species Nicotiana knightiana. The sequence goes on along the minus strand of ML409402.1, from coordinate 96,846 downwards.
GGCCGGATCTGCCGAAAATAAACCGGCCTGGGACATGGTGTCCATGAACCGCATCATAAGGCCCATGATCTCCTGGAATCCTGACGCCGTCATAAAGTCCACTGGAGCAGGACCTGCTGGAGGCACCTCACCCTGTTCCTCTATAGTAGGGTCCTCTGGTGGTGGTATGACTGGAATAGCTCGGGGACGCCCTCGTCCCCTACCTTGGGCCGGGTGCCCTCCCCCGACCTCTGCCACGGCCTCGAACAATGGGGGTAGCGGCCCCTCCCGGGTCTGGAATATCGGATGCACGCGTCCTCACCATCTGTGATAGAATAGAAGAATGAAATTTTGTAAACCATTGACTGAACGATAGAATAAAAATAAGGAGAGGTTTTCCTAACACCCTATAGCCTCCCGAAGATAAGCACAGACGTCTCCATACCGATCCGTAAGACTCTACTAGGTTTGCGCGTGACTTGTGAGACCTACGTGAACCTAGTGCTCTGATACCATGTTGTCACGACCCAAAATACTAACTCAGGTCGTGATGGCGCCCAACACCAGGGTTAGGCAAGCCCACCATTAATTTACTAAGGATTCCTCCCATGCTTGGTTAAAATCCCAATACGTGCCAAGTTTTAAAGTTCAAAACATTAATTGAAAAAGATAGCAAGCCTTTTTTACCAAATGCNAAGTCCAAAGCATTAATTGAAAAAGATAGTAAGCCCATTTTACCAAAAACAATCATAAAGAGGAGTGAGCCAATATATATATATATATATATATATATATATATATATATATACAGACCCGCAACCCAAAATAACAACTACATGTGTGCCAGGAACTAGTTTCACAAGTCCTACGGGCATACTAACAGAATATTCAAAACATAATATACAATCCCACTGTCTGAAAGGAATAAACGAGAAAGAAGAAAAAGAAAACTCCATGGGGCTGCCGAGGATCGTCAGGAGAAGCAGCTCACCGTGAAGTCGGGTCCAACTAAGATCAGAATCGAGCTCCAGTCTGATAATCAGATGCACCAGCATCAGAACCTGTACAATTAAGTACAAAAGTGCAGCATGAGTACATAAACAAATATGTACCCAGTGAGTATCCCGCCTAACCTCGAAGAGGTAGTGACGAGAGGTCGACTTGACACTCACTAAGGTCCAACAAAATGATTAGCAAGATATAACATCAGTAACAGACTTACAAGGATGATAAAAGCAGTAAACATTTAAAATAACAGTAATTCAAATAAATATTGGAAGTAAATATACAATTTCTACCTCATTATTCTTTTCTTTCCTTTAAAATATGTTTGAACACTCAAAATCCATAACATAATTCTAAACAATTTAACATGCACATAAAGGATAAGGACAACCGGTCTGAGCCATCATAATGATCATATATGTGCATTGCTGAGGGTCGAACGACCCGAACCATAATATATATATATATATATATATATATATATTTCAATCTCGCCGTGGCGTACGGCCCGCTCCCATGAGAGTAGGGGAAACAACACTCCGCTCGCGGAATGTAAATTGTGAAGCGGTCACATGCACACGCAATCCACCCATTTATTCTTTATCAATTGCTTTTCGTGAAAAATCCCTTAAAATTACTTAAATTCCATGATCTCAGAGAAACAAGCCGCATGTAACATTAATTCACTAAGCATATAGTTCATTTCAAAGAGAACATAAGGCATGGTGTAGGCCTAACTACCCGGGCATAACAGTAATAGTCGCTACGTATGGACTCCCATCACTTTGTGCATACGTAGCCCCCACAAACATTAGCACATAGTCATTTACAGCACCTAGGGGAGATTTCCCCTTTACAAGGTTAGAAAGGAGACTCACCTCATGTCGGATCTACTCCCCGGACCAAGAACGTGCCCGAAACTCCGAACTCTACACCCGAGGACTCGAAACTAGCCAAATATTATACAAATTCATCAATTTATACTCAAAGTATGGAAATCCTCCTACTACTAAGTCAAATTTGCCAGTCTTGAAGAAATCCTAAAATCCAACCCCGGGCCTGCATGCTCGGATTCCAAAAAATTTCGAAGGAAACACTCACCTATATCCTAAGGATCATTAATACACGATTTTTTTACTTGATTTCATAGCTAATTGACAGATAATTTTCTAAATTCTCGAAGGCCCTAGGTTACTACCCATATTCCTAAATTTTCCACTAATTAAGTAGTTAAATCCTACTAAGAATGCATGCATTAACCACTTTAAGATAGCCTTTACTTACCTTTCAGTGGTTGGGTCGTTGAGCCCTTTTCCCAAGCTCTCAAGGTGTTCTAATGGAGGAAGAAATAATAAAGAATCCCGTATTTAAGAAACACACTGTCTGAAAGTGTTTCCGCACCCGCGGCTCGAGGACTGCACCTGCTGTCTCGCACCTGCGGAAATAGATGAGGAAGCCTAGGCCCGCACCTGCAGAAGGGAGAGCGCACCTGCGGCTCCGCTCCTGCCGAACTTTGTCTACTCCTGCGAGAAATGTACTGCCCGCTGGGGGTCGCACCTGCGAGACTGGGATCGCAGGAACGGTCTTGCACCTGCGACTGGGCAACCGCACCTGCGGATCACACCAGAACAGGTGCACCAACATCTATTTCAGCTGGTTTTTGGCCTCGTGTGGTGTCTGGGAGGCACCTGGGCCCACCCGAGCCCCCGTCCAAATATACCAACAAGTCCCAAATCATAATACGGACTCGCTCGAGCCTTCGGAATACCCAAAATAACGCTAAAACTCAAAATCACACCTTAAAACCCCTAGAACCAAACTAAGGAACTTTAAGTTTTCTTGACTTCGCTAACAACACGCCGAACCGACCTATATTACTCGGAATGACACCAAATTTTACAGGCAAGTGATAAATGACATAACTGAACTATTCTCCATCTCGGAATTCCGTTTGAACCTCGATAACACAAAGACACGTCCCAAACCAGAATAGGAACTTAAGGGACTTTTAATTTAAATATTGGGCGCTGAAACGCTCCCAGGTCATCAGAAACCCATTCCAAACATACGCCCATGTCCGAAATCATCATTTGAAGCTACTAGAATCGTCAAAACTAGATTCCTGGGTCGTTTACCCATAATGTTGACCGAAGTTAAACTTGGACTTAAAGGCCAACCTTAAGGAACCAAGTGTTCCTATAGCACTCTAAACACTTCCGAATCCTGGACCACCCGCCCCTTCAAGTCATAAATCACAATAAGCCGCTATGGGAAGTTTCATTTAGGGGAACGGGGTCTGATAATGCAAAACGACCGGTCGGGTCGTTACAATATTAATTTTATAGCTTAAACCGTTAAAGGTATAAGTTTGAAATTTAATATTTGTTAAAATATTATTGTATTTCACTTATATATATCTTTGTGTATACGTTCAAAACGGGCTTGCCCTTCGTATGACTAATCGATACTGGAACATGATAGGTCAAGGTTCGGCCTCGTGTTATATCGAGCCATGGTTCGAAGTTTGATTGCTGAGCTTGTAACCTAGAGACCGATCAAGGTCCAGACCGGCCAAGATCGAGACCAAGCAAAATAGAGATCGAGCAAGACCGATGGAATTTTACCTAGTCAAGTAACGGAAAGCCGAAATATCTGTAATCGAGCAAGGATCACGACGGAAATTTTGGCACGTATCAAGATGAGGCCGATTAATTAGCCCATCATGAGATTTCTTACTATGTTTAGAGTTGTAACAAAAGTAGGACTCCCCTACTAAATAAAGGGGGTCTGATTATTTGTAAAACACATTACATTTACGCAATACAATGCAATACACTACCTTCTTTGAGCTTTTAACATTCTGTAACTCTGTTCATAAATCAGTAGAATCTTCACTTGGTTCGAGGGTGACCTAACTCGAGGGCCAAAGCTATACGATTTGTTTGGTTTGTATTTATTTCTTTTTATAGTCAATTGCAATATCATTTTATATATTGTATCAGACCGAGTTATATCACGTATCCTTAAAACCACATATAAATTCAATTGTTATCCATTTTTAGGGTAAACAGTTTGGCGCCCATCGTGGGGCTAAGGATAATAGTGATTTCTTGGTACTAACCTTCATAACACACACTATTTTACATGTGTTCTTGTGAGTATCTTTGATTTCAGGACAACATGTCAAACCCTCAAGCAACACCCATACACATGGACAATGACCTCGATAATCATGAAGAAAATGACAACATGGCTTCCCCAGGGAATGAGGTACCTCCAGTTGACCTGGGTGGAGTTTCGACCGTAGAAACTAATCGACGTCAGCTCCCATGTTGCCATTAATGAAAATTTGGCCGTCGATCTCGAGAGTAGAGTCCGTAGGGGATGTTCGATCGGCCGGGCAGAGCACACGGGAAGGTGAAGAAGGCGAAACCAGCCTTCGGGTAATCTTCGAGATGTTGTAGGCTCAACAAGCTGCAATATCACAACTCCAAAACCAGAACCATGCACCAAGAAGGAGCGAGCCCGAGCCGTCCCAGGAAGTTGTTCACAGGGGCGAATCGCTGTCAAGGAAATCAAACGGAAATGAATCAGGTACCGATCCCGCAATCATGAAGATGCACGAGGAACTAACAAAACGAGTTGAATCGGGGGAAAAGAAGATCAAAGCAAATGACAAGAAGGTGGAAACCTATAACTCCAGGGTTGATAAAATCACCGGGGCACCGCTAATATTGAAGGGTTTGGATTCCAAGTAGTTCGTATTAAATCCTTTCACCCCGAGCGTGGCGCCCAAATAGATCCCCAAGAAGTTCTGCATGCTAGAAATTCCCAAGTATAATGGAATGACCGACCCCAACGAGCATGTCACTTCTTACACATGTGCAATTAAAGGGAATGATCTGGAGGAAGACCATATCGAATCTGTATTATTGAAGAAATCCAGGGAGACCCTGTCAAAGAGAGCGATGATATGGTACAATAATTTACCACCCAACTCTATTGATTCTTTTGTCATGCTTGCAGATTCTTTTATTAAAGCTCATGTCGGAGCCATAAAGACCGAGACTAGGAAGTCGGAGCTCTTCAAGGTAAAACGGAAAGATAACGAGATGATCGGAGAGTTCGCGTCTTGGTTCCAAATGGAACGGATGGATCTACCACCGGTCTCCGATGATTGGGTTGTTCAAGCCTTCACTCAAGGACTAAATGTACGAAGCTCAGTGGCTTCAAAATAGTTGAAGAAGAACTTGATTGAATACCCAGGTGTTACCTGGGCCGACGTGCATAATTACCAATAAAAGATTAGAGTCGAGGATGACCAGCTAGGGACTCCTTCCAGATCTGTTTATCCTCAGGCCCATCGATAGAGACAAAAGGGACATCAACCAAGAACCACGGTCAAATAGGGATTGTTACCTGTCATATAATGGAGATCGTAGAGGCAATGAACCTGTACGCAACCCTGTTCGAGGTTAAAGGAGAAACGATTGAGGCCGGATCTCTCGAGGGCTCATGAGAAAGAATGGTTTCGATAGGAATGTCGGGACCGAAGAAACACCTCGACTGTCAGAATATAACTTCAATGTTGATGCATCTACCATGGTATGGGCTATCGGGCACATCAAGGATACTAGATGGCCTCAACCTCTGCAGACTAATCCAGCCCAAAGAAATCCCTACCAAATGTACAAGTATCATGGCACATATGGCCATAGAATAGAATATTGCAGACAACCGAGGGAGGAAGTATCGCGGTTATTCAACGACGGGCACCTTTGGAAATTCTTAAGTGATCTAGCCAAGAATCACTTCAGAAACAGAGATTCCAACAGACAGAACGAGCAAAAAGAACTTCAACACGTCATGCACATGATTGTTGGGGGTGTCGATATTCCCCAAAGACCAGTATTAAAACGCACCAAGGTGTCGATCACGAGGGAGAAGCGAACTCGGGATTACATACCAGAAGGAACCTTGTCTTTCAACGACGAGGACGCAAAAGGGATCATGCAACCCCACAACGACCCCATGGTAATATCTGTACTTATGAATAAGACTCAAGTTAAACATGTTTTAATTGAACCAGGTAATTCGGCCAATATCATTTGATCGAGGGTCGTTGAACGACTCGGCCTACAGGATCAGGTTTGCCCGCGGCCTGAGTACTAAACGACTTCAACATGGCATGTGAGACCACCAAGGGAGTGATAACTTTGCCAGTGAACGTGGACAGGACCACCCAGGAGATGAATTTCCATGTGATCAAGGGAGACATGAGGTATAACGCCCTGTTCGGGAGGCCGTGGATCCACAACATGAGGGCAGTGACCTTGACCTTTCACCAAGTTCTAAAATTCCCGACACTAGAGGAAGTCAAAATAGTCTACAGGGAGCAACCCGCTGTTGACATCCTATTTTGTCCCTCATTTCTTCCAATTAATTTCCTTGAGCTTCTACGTCATTAATACATCAAATACTTTATTTTTCAGTACTATGTTCCATATTATTATTATTGTTAAATTGTTATTAATATTATTATTTTTATTATTACTACTACTATTATATGATTATTATTATTATTATTATTATTATTATTATTATTATTATTATTGATGCCAATGCTCTTATAATTTTAGTACTCTCTCATTGCAACTAATATTACTACTATTTTAATATTATTGATTTTTTATTATTATTATACACTTATTATTATATAATAAGGTTATTTGATTTAAATGTAGAAGCCCAAAAGAACTGAGTAAAGAAATAATTGAAAAACAAACAAACCCAAAAGCTATTCATCGCAAAGCCCACTTCAAAATTAATTGAACTTAGCAGAGCCTAGCCCAATTCAGCCCAAGAGATGGCCCAAACGCCACTAGACCATATTAGGTTTCATTTCACCGAAATCCCCCCCCCCCCCCCCTCTCTCTCTCAATATCTAGTGTAGTTGCATGCTTTCCTTGGCCCCTTCTCCATTTCTAGAAAACATCCAAGCTCCTTCAATCTCCACGCCAGGCGTTGTTGCCCCATTTTCATGCAATCTTCATCTATCTCTTCGATATTGTCAGACGCTCTCATTCCTATCTTACTTTTATGATTTAGTCACCACAAAAGGTTAACATGCTTTTGAAAAATCTGAAACAAATAACGAGGACACATATTCAGCTTCAAACTGCTAAATTTTAAGAAATCAAAGCCATACTCGTAACTTCTTCCCTTTGAAATTTGAAAATTCCTAACTCTGAATTTATCCACCTATAAATACTTCCTAAAAACCCAGCCACAGGGGAGGAGACAATATGAGAAATACCATAGAAACACTTAACTTTTTTATCCTTCAACACTACACTCACGAACGAGTTTTGCCGCTCCACACTCTAAAGCATTATGACTGTTTGTCCTGCTTTCACTTTCATTTGTTCATTCTCTTAGTTGATCCTTCACTCTAAATGGATGATTTTTGGGTCCAAGTTCCTTGGTTCTGGTTTTGTCCGAGAAAGGAGAAGTAGATCCAACGCTGAAAGCTATACCCTAGTTCACTGCCCCGCAAACAGTCAGTGTCTTCCAAACTCTAAGTTGTTTATTTTCCTATTTATATGATACGAGTTATTTTTCTTATCTTGGAAATAATGATGTAAGATATGTTGTTTGATCTAGAAATCGGGTTATTTAGGGCGTTGTTTCTTAGCCATATAATAGTTCAACCGTGACTGCTAACTACAAGACAAAATACCTATATGAAAATATCTTGTTCCTCGCTATAAGTAACACTCTTTCATGTTAGGTATCATGTTCATGGAGTGTCCATTTTGCTTATTTCCTAATGTTGTGTGGTCTAAGTAACTATTTTCCTAAATCTGATTGAAACTATGTTCATATGCTTTCTCTTTATTTCAAAACTAAGTACTTAATTTCTTGTCATATTGTAGAAATAATACTGTCTTTTTCTCTTAAAAGGGTATTTTCTTATTACTCTAACAAAAGTAAAATAATTGAAGAATACTAATCCTTTATGCTGTAAGGACTTTTTCTTGAACTGATGAAAATGGATGCTGACAGATCTTTCTCAAGTATTAACATATGTTTTTCTCATTTAGGAGTGAATTTAAGGAAGTGCGAACATGTCTTTTACTATTCGTATAGGGGGTCGATTCTCGTTAAATAAAAAAATATTCCTATGAGATGTTACTAAAATAAGGGATGTTGCTTTAATGTAAAATACTGCTGCATTTGTTTCTTTTAGCAAAGTTGAGATCTTTTGGGTGTATGGATAACTTGATATATGACTGGTTTGTTATAAGCGTATGATTATGTCTTGCTTGATTTCCTTTTCTCGTATGTTATAAATCTGAATATGCTGCTTTACAGATTGATAATTAAAATGGACTTGAAGATAAATTTATGTTGCTTGCTTACTCGTCAACTTATGACATAGATGAACTAATGTATAAGCCTTCGTTAGGATAGCGATTCTAAGATAATCAAGTTCTAGGCTTCTAGCTAAACGTCATATGAATTTTTAAAAGTGCTTTTCTATCAGTAACAAAAGGAAATCTTATATCTTTTCTTTTTATTATTAAAATATGCCTTTTCAGGTTATGTAGTAAATTTTTTTACCATTGATTGATGAAACTTTAAACAAGAATAATACTTAACTTAAAGAGTCTATTTTCACTTTGAAAAGGAAAAGACATAAATGTTGTTGGTATAGAATTGAAAAGTATGGTTCATGAGTTGTTACAATTTGAATAACTGTGTAGTTTCATTTGTTTTGATTTTCGTTTGTCCCGGTTTCTTTATGCATGCTTAAGATTGAATTCTCCTTCTAATTCTTGTTTTGTTCGCTTTTTGTGCATATGTACTTGGAGCAGAATATGGATTCTTAAGTCAAGACTCTTCCCTACCCGAGCATGGAGTCATCGCATCATTTACCATCCTTCTTAGAATGCACCCGATAGCAAGAAAACAAGTTAAACAGTTGGGGCGCCTATTGCGTCTTTCTTTTTCTTTTTTTCTTTTTCTCTTCTCATTTGTTTTATTTAAATTCTTTATGATTGTTGATTTATTTGCATGTTTGGGGTTTATCTTATATGTGATTTGGCAGCTAAATCTTATTGTGTTTAGTGATATTTACACAAATTGCCGATTTTATTTTACATCAATTTTAAGAGCTTTTTAAAATCAACAATTTGAATTTAAGCTCAAATCTGTCAATGGCCAGTTTAATTTTGCCAACATCTAATATAGAGATACTTAATATTTTTCATCTACATTTGGCCATAAAAAATTGTTCCCTTTTACAATGTTCAAGTTCAATTCATCTTAAAATGGACTTTGGAGTGTTCTTCTATACATATGTCAAACCAAAGGTTATACTTATTTAGTAACATTTTAGTATATTGAATATATTATCACGTGTTATTTTCCAGCTACGTATAAAAAATATTAAATTATGCAATTATATTGTTATATTAGATTAATTAACCTAAGTTTGACCGGTTAACCATAATTAACAGATCATATAGGGTGCCTTAATAATCTTCCCTGTAGGATTAATTAGAACCCTTACCCATAACCTTAAGGTTAGGCGGACCATAAAACAGAGTTAATTTTAAGCATTACTTAGCTAAAATTGGTGTCCTAATTCACCTTCAAAATAATTAGGTTGTGACTCTTTTAATTAATTAAACCACGAATTTACTAATATGTTATACTCTAATTGACCCGTGTTAAAATGGGGTATAACAACATGGAGACTCTGCTGGGGATTCTAGGTTCTAAACCATAACAAACATTATTAATAATAAAATTGAGGTGTGACTGTTTATGATGCTTATTTGAATTGCCTTTATGTGATAAACTGTCTTATTGTCCACCCCTAGAAAATTCACTCAAAGCACACACCTAGCGGTAACGTGGTTTGTGGCCGTGCACTTTTCAAAAAAATACCTTTTAGGAAAAAGTTCGTGGGTAAGTCGATCAGCGGTGCAGTTATCACGACCCAAAATTCGCTAGTCGTGATGGCACCTAACCTAACCCGCTAGGTAAGCCAACTAATAACTATCCAGTTTCAATAATGTTAATAAGTCAAGTAAACAAAATAAATTATCTAAATTCATTACATTTCCCCAAGGACTTGTAGTACAAATCATGAGCTTCCACGAATAGAGTTTACAAAGCAACAATGAAATAAATACAACGTTTGTTTAAAAAGTACATAAACAGACTTTTATAATCTAAGGCTACCCCGAACGAAGGAGGAAGCTACCACAGGGACGTCGGTACATCTACAAGTCCTGCAATCATCGAGCACAACAACAACAGCAACCGACATTTGCACGCAATGTGCAGAAGTGTAGTATCAGTAAAACCGACTCCATGTACCGAGTAAGTAGCAAACCTAACCTTAGGTTGAAAGCAGTGATGATCTAACACTAGGTAGGTTCCAATACTAGTATTCTACAACAGTTCGCAATAGCGTAATACAAGTAATATACAGAGTATCACAGAAGTAAATTATTCAACCCGCTCGCAGTTCCATAAAATAGGCATGCTTTTTAAATATCTTAGTAAGAACTCAAATCTTTTGCCAAAAGTGTCGAAATACAGGTAAGTTTAGAAACTATGATTTCTCCCAAAATCTTTTATGCACTAAGTAAGATGTTTCATTTTCTTTTCAATAACACGTGTAAAATACCTCTCTGAGCTCACATGTCAATGTGTATAATAAGCCATGGACGACGTGATACTATATAACATGAGGAAAAATGCATCTCTATGCATGTATGTCATGCGTGCATGCAAATTCATGTATGTCATATGTGCATGCAAATGCCATGTATCTCAATCCACACACGTTTATAGTCGACTGCGCTCACCGGGGGTGTTCAAACTCCGGAGGGGCTCCTACAACCCAAGCACTAAGCACGGACAACTCATGTGCTGTACGGACAACTCACGTGCCATAATATCAATATATGGATCTGCATGGACAACTCACGTACTTCACAGACAACTCAATTACTTTATCACGTAGTAAAAGCACAGATATCAAAAAAATAGGGCCACTAAACTGGTCCATGGGAACCATAGGGTCCCATTTCACAGGGTGCACGCCTACACACCCGTCACGTAGCATGTGCGTCACCTTAATACCAATCACATAACACCTAACTCGCGGTTTCATACCCTCAGCACTAAGTTTAGAAGAGTTTTTTACCTTAACAACATAGAAATCCTACACCGGAATGCTCTCGCCCCACAACTCTGCCTCCAAAAGCTCCGAATCTATTCACAACCAGAACGATACCATAAATAAATGTTAATGGAATGAATTCCACAAGAAAAACTATCAAATTAGACCAAAACCCCGAAATTGGCTCAAACCCGGCCCCCGAGCCCACATCTCAAAACTCGGAAAAAATTACTAAACTTGAAAGCTCATACACTCACGAGTCCAACCACACCAAATTATCAAAATCCGACCTCATTTGGTCCCTCATATTCCAAAATAAAACTCTCTAAATGTAACGACCTAGCCGGTCGTTCTGAGAGTTTAGCCTCGGTTCCCCCATTTCTGCATTTGTCATATATTGCTAGCATGTTTTTGTTGTGTTGGGTCAGTTGGTTTGGGTTCAGAGTGGTCATGGTGAGTATTGAGGCATTTAGTCTCTCAAGGTAGCCTAATAGTTGAGAGAGTCAACTAAGAGTTGACTTATTAGTGAACCACCTCGGAATGCAAATTTTATGGCTCGGACGATTTTGTTAGGTAAATTTGGACTTAGGAGTGTGTTCGGAATGAAGTTTTGATGTCCGGTGTAGAATTAGGCTTGAATTGGCGAAAGTTAATTTTGGCGATTTCTGGTCGGCAGTGGAAAATAGGCTATCGAGTTCAGAATGGAATTCCTGAAGTTAAACTAGGTCAGTAATGTCATTTTGAGTATGTGTGCAAAATTTCAGGTCAATCGGAGGTGTTTTGGTTGGTTTCGGCGTAGTTTGCGAAATTTGGAAGTTCCAAGGTTCATAGGCTTGAATTTGATGTCATTTTGGTGTTTTTGCGTTGTTTTTGCTGTTTTGAAGGCTCGACTAAGTTTGAATGATGTTATGGGATAGGCTGGTATGTTTGGTTGAGGTCCCGAGGGGTTTCAGGTGTGTTTCGGGTGGTTAACGGACCAACTCTTGGCTTGAAAACTGGGCAGATTATTGTTGGTGTGAGTTTATGGTTTCCTTCTATGCGATCGCAGGAGGGTGTTCGCGATCGCGTAAACCTATATGGGGATGGAAGTATTTTTGTTATATGTGATCGCGTGGTGGAGGTCGCGATCGCGTGAGTGTCAGGTTGTTGTGTAGTGCGATCGCGTGGTGTTGTTCGCGTTCACATAGAGTTAAAGGGTGTGAGAGTGGGCTAAGCCGTTGTTCTTCGCGATCACATAGAGTTGTTTGCGATCGTGTGGGTTTATGTCCTGCTGAATCGCGATTGCGTGTGGATGTCTGCGATCGCGTAGTGTAATTTGATGCGGCAGCAAATTTGTTCTTCGCGATCGCGTGGGAGCTTCCGCGATTGCAGTGAAGAAAGAGGCCTGGGCAAACAGTTTTTAAGTTCTATTTCGGGGGTTCTTGGCCATAACTTGTTTTTCCATTAGAGTGCTCGGGGGAAGGACATTTTGGACGAGCTTTTCAGCGGGGTTCTTGTGGTAAGTGTTCTTCAATCATTTTTGGTTCAATTTCATGAATTTGTCTTGATTTTCACCATGCAATTTGAGGAATTAAAGTAGAAAAGTTGGGAAAAATGGGAGAAAAACTTGGAAATTTATTTTGGTGTTTTGAGTGGGCAATTGAGGTTGGATTTTGGTAAACTTGGTATGGGTAGACTCGTAAGGGAATGAGGATTCTAGTGAAGCAAATTTTATCGAATTCCGAGACGTGGGTCCGGGGTTCGGGTTTGGCCGAATTTCGAGGTTCTTGTATAATTTGATAGTTTTCGATTGGGTTGTGTTCCTTTGGTATATATTGATTATGTTAAACTGGTTTTGGCTAGATTCGGAGAAATCGGGAGCCAATTTGAGGGGCAAGAGCATAGCGGACTACTGTTGTGGCTGGTAGAGGTAAGTAATGGTTATAAATCTTCTCCTGAGGGTATGAAACCCCGGACTACATATTTCTCACTGATTTTAGAATGGCGCACATGTCGGATGACGAGTATGTGGCGCGCACTGATTTTTGGCTTGGACTAGGTCCTCTCTACGGAAACTAATGAGTTGCATGTTTTACTCAAAACCTTATGATAAATTATGTTCTAAAGATTGTTGAAATATTTGGGCTATAAGACGTGTTTGGGGCCTCATGCCGTTCTGTTTAGACCCCTTGGGGGATTTTGACTGCTGTTTTCCTTACTATTTGTTCATGATTTCACTCAGCCACATTGTGCTTACTGTTTTCGAAACTCAGCCTGATTTACACTACTTTGAGATTTAAAATGATGTTTTGGGTCGAGTACCCTATTTTACTGATTCGCCCGAGAGGCATTTTGAGTGGTTCTGCTGAGTGAGACCGAGGACCTGATTGTGAGAATATGATACGCCACGAGGTGGATTGATATTAGAGCTTGGGCTGAAGGAGCCCCTCCGGAGTCTGCACACACCCTCAGTGAGCGCACAGAGTACCGAGTGCCGAGTGACGAGTGATTGGGAGGCATGAGTGACTGTGAGGTGCTGAGTGACTGATTATGAGTGACTGTGAGGCATACCCGAGGGGCTGATTATGAGACATGTATTTGCCCGAGGGGCTACTTATGATTTTACTACTTTCACTCTGAGCTTATGATGTTTTGCCCGAGAGGCCTCTATATGAGTCATTTCATTAAATCTTTCGGTTTGAAGTTGTTGAAAATATACATTCTTCAAAGGATTTTTCTGAAGTTGGTTTTAGGGCATGATGATTTCATATATCTATGTTATATTGTTAGAAAGAAAGGTTGTGCATCTTGTGATTTGATGACATTGATTTTATGTGTTTCTTGCTGCTCAGACCTGATTTATTTTCATTACTACTGAGTTGGTGTACTCACATTACTCCCTGCACCTTGTGTGTAGATTTAGGTGTTAGGCCAGGGTGAGCTGTCTATCTGTTCTAGAGATTCTCGGAGGTTTGCGCGGTAGCCGCATATGTCCACAGTCCTTCTCTCTCTCCTGTTTACTATTATAGAGTTTATTTTCTTTGAGTTGTATAATTTATGTAGATGCTCATGACCAGTGACTCCGGGTTCTCGGGGGTTGTATTAATATTCAGTGTAGCTTTAACTTTTTTATAAGTGTTTAAAGGAAACCTTTATGGGTAATCAGTATAGTAAAGATGTAAATGGAAGCTTATTATGATTTGAGTTTGGGTTTTGGCTGGCCTAGTTCCACGATAGGCGCCATCACAACTGGCCTAGATTTGGGGTCATGGAAGCTTGGTATCCGAGCGCTAGGTTACATAGGACTCACCGGTCATGAGCAGGTTTAGTAGAGTCTTGCGGATCGATACAAAGACGCCTGTACTTATCTTCGAGAGGCTGCGGAACCCTTAGGAAAATCTCACATTCTTAAATTCTTGTCGTGTGAATACATTGTATCTAGCCAAGAGCGCCTTCCATGTATTCGAACACGCCCGAGAGCGCTTGGTATCAGCTGTGCATCAACGACTTCTGACTTCCATGGATGAGATGTAATTTTGGCATATTGGTAATGGGCCGGTCTGGAGGACTTGAGGCCAGATTCATTTTTTGGCTTGATTGTTGAGATTTTCGTTGTGTGGGCACATGTAATTGGGAATTTGTATGTCANGACTTGTATGTCCGTTTGTGTTCTTATTGATGAGAATTGGTGACTAGATGCCTATGTGGTGGGTGTGATTTGATGGTTAGATGTGTTCAGACTGTGAATTGTGTCAAAAGGGTTGGCTGGAAATGTGGCAAGATTTATTGAGTGTTTGATTTCTGTCTCGATTTGGTATATGGCCTTGAGTTGTGAGTATGTTGGAAGACCTCTCATGTTGTGTAGTTGTGGAGTGAAGCGGATTTCTCTGTTGGGTTATGAGTTCCTGGTGATGTCTTTTGAGTTGATCATTTGCCCCAGTAACGTTCATGTATTTGATTGATGGTGTATTCCAGCCGTATTAGCACTCCTTGTTATTGTATTCATTGATAGCGTCCTAGCATATTCGCGTAGCCAGAAGTAGCATACTCAGTATCTGAGGATGGCGTTATAAGGATTCAGGGAGGAAAGGCTCCATGCCAATTCTCCGAGTGTGACTTTTGGCTCGGTTCAATAGCATTATTGGGACACGTGGTGTCCAGTAAGGGTATCCATGTGGTCAGACATGTGTGGCTAGAGCTTCCAGAAGCTCGAGATTTCTGTGACCACTGCTCCAGTGTTAGTTCTGCTATCAGCTTTAGGTTTTTACCGTGTATTGTGGTGCCTTGAGGGTAGGCATTGGTTGTTTTCAGATGCAGGAAGGTGTAGTGATTGTGTGATAGTTCTAGTCTTCAGAAGTGTATGGAGAGATAGCAGTTGAGGCTAAGCGGGCAGGGGTATCTCCTGCGGGTTGTCCCAGGGTGTGTGGTCCCTATGTAGTTCTGTAATAAGTTCTCTTCTACCAGTAAATGATATATGTTGTAATTGGAGTTTAGATCGCTTGTGGAAGTTGGCGTGACTATTACAATAGTGAATGCGAGATTTGCAGATGACTTGAGTTGTTAGACGGGAGGTGTTATTATGGCATTGTGAGTTATTGTTTGTCTCGATCGTTGGCTTTGTGCCAAGTGGGGGAGTCTGTTAATGATAAGTTGATTGCACGATTATGTGTGGTATTGGTTTCAGTTCGAGGTATATTGGTAAATCAGTTATGACCTGCAGGTGTGGGGTTTGGTAATGTCACGAGTAATGGAAATTTCTTCGATATAGGTTGCAATGTACACTATTGGGTAATTGGTTCTATTGAATGATTTAGTGGAAATTGTAAAAGGTGTAGTGTGTGCAGTGTATGAATTTGCTTGTGGCTTCAAGTGAGTAGATTACTTTCCTAGTATGTTAGTGTGCAAACGAGTTAGGTCGATTCTGTCTAATTGGTCAGTGTGATTGAGATTTATGTTAGAGGGTGTCAAGACTCGTGGTACTTCTACATCATCACATATTCTACATATCGGTATCAGGAAGGTGAAGGTAATGGCTTTAGATTCACACGAAGTCTCTTCAGGGTATGTATTTTGAATGTGGTACTTTTGGGGATAATTGAGAGAGTATTCGGCGGCTTATGATCCTTAGGCGGTATGGTTTTGTGCTTGGGTCGCATGTGGTGAGTCTGGGTTGAAAATTGTGGTATTACGGCAGGAAGAAGTATCAATTTGAAGGTAAGTCAGAAGGAACTTGGGTAAATATGGACACTTGGTAGTAGGTCGGATCGGCATGGTAAGGGATACGATTAGTTCTTGGGTGTTCATGAGGTGACGAGTTTTTCAGGTGTTTTTTAGCAATGCTCGTGGATTTTTGGTGGCCTGCATAGTTTGGTTGAGTTAGAAGAATTCAGTCGTGATGGTTTGGTGTTGCGCAAATGAAATTTCAGATAGTTCCGGATGGTTTCTACCGCGGTTAAGGGTGCATATTTTCTTATGACATGTAGTGAATTTTCTTCTAAATGGGGTCAAATGGAGGTTCTTGGCTAGTTGGATACGTAGTTGCTTGTGGCTCAGAAGGGACCATGGAGTTCCTGTATTTTTCCTAGGTTGGCATGGCGTGTGCGGTATGTTAGATGGAGTTGAGATTTGCATATGTGAGGTCACGGTTCAGTTCTGGAAGGAAGGTCATAAATTCATAGGCAGCATGGGCAATTTCAGACGACTAGATAGATGATATCACTAATTGGTGCGACTTGATGAGGGTATATATTTCAGAAAGAGCAATGTGTTTGAGTTAAGGGTACTTCATTGGTATCGCGACGCCCTATGGTTGGATCGACTATTGATATTCAAGGTTGCTTGGTAAACGGAAGAATTATAGTGGTATCCCTCGTGGAATGAGTGAGTATTTGGGATGTGTTATGTATTCGATCTGTGGAGTTGTGATCCGATATGGTAATCCGTATGTTTCATGGACTTTGAGACTGAGAGTTCTCATAAACATGATATTTTGTGGAAGTGAACTGTGAAGATGCGAGTTGAGCTAGTCGGATGTTAGTATGTACCATGATTCCGTCATTGTGAACTTTTCGGTAAGATATCTATCTGTTGTGGGTGATCAGAGTTAATTTAGGGTCACTGGTAGCCTAATATGGGTGTGTGTTCTGCACCGGGTCGAAATTGTTGGCTCCAAATTTCTATTATTGAGTAAGGTACCATTCGATTGTGATTGAGTTTATTCATGTCCTAGAGTGATCTATGAGTTACCCTTCGGTATTGCGAGGAGTGGAAATTATTGGTTATATGCACATATGGTGCGGTTCTAATTGGGCGTTATAGCTAGATTTGAGTAAGGTAAGTAATTGGGTGTTGCGGGATTGAGACGTGTTGGTTATATACCTTCTGTTTCAGGTGGCATGGTATCGTCTGGTTTCCCCCGTGGTTATGGCAATGCACTTTGAGTACTTGATGTCAAATTTCGAATGGTTATTGATTTTGGGCAAGGTGTCTTGAAGTATTTCAAGTGGACCAGCGTTGGATGAGATCGCGCAGTGTAGCGGAGTTATGTAGGGGTATGACCTTTGGTATTTGATACATGTGTTTTTGATTTTTACGGTGTGTGCCAGGCTGTTAGTATGATATGGTGATGGTAATTCTTAATGGCAGGATAGTCCTCTCGTGTGGATTTTTTATATATTTTGATTACATTGGGAAGTTTTTGTTAAGTGCACAAGTTGCACATGTTTTGGCTTCGAATTGTATCGATATGTCATGTTATCAGGGTGGTCGTGATGGATGAGAAGAGGTCATTGGACCTAGAGTGAATATTTTCAGAATTTTCTACAGCATAGTTGGAAGGATAAATATCGGGAGCCGGCTTAGAAATCTACTAATTTTTCGGTTTGGGAAGGGGGAGTTTCATAACTGGCTGATCGGACGAATGGTTGTTAGTTCTACGTGCTTCTTTCATCATCAGCAGTATATGGAAGTGTTAGAGTGAGGCATTTCTTGATAAGAGGTTATGTACCAGTATTGGATTGTTCTGAGCAGTTATTGTGGTTAAGAGTTATCGCTATGAGTGTTGAATCACGCGGTGTATTATGTGATTTCATCTTGGGTGCGTATATGACTTGATTCAGCATGTTCGGACTTGTTCAGTTTATAGTTATGGAAAAATTTGATCTTGTTTTAGAAGTGAGAATTTGATTCTACGGTTTAGGGGTTAGGATTGGATTTCGAAATTTCAACGGTATTGTGCTATTGTACCTATATGGGATAGGGTGACGTGGGATCACCCCCGGGTATGTGCATGGTAAGCTACGTAACAATTTTATAGTGTTGGAGAACAACTCTTAGCACGTTCGAGAATGAACGTATGTTTAGGTGGGGGAGGATGTAACGACTCGGCCGGTCGTTCTGAGAGTTTAGCCCCGTTTCCCCCATTTCTTCATTTGTCATATATTGCTAGCCTGTTTTTATTGTGTTCTGTCAGGTGGTTTGGGTTCAGAATGGTCATGGTGAGAATTGAGGCATTTAGTCTCTCAAGGTAGCCTAATAGTTGAGAAAGTCAACTGAGAGTTGACTTATTGGTGAACGACCTCGGAATGCGGATTTTATGGCTTGGATGGTTTCGTTAGGTGACTTGGGCTTAGGAGTGTGTTCGGAATGAAGTTTTGATGTCTGGTGTATAATTAGGCTTGAATTGGCGAAAGCTAGTTTTTGGCAATTTTCGATCGACAGTGAAAATAGGCTATCGGGTTCAGAATGGAATACCGAAAGTTGGAACGAGTCCGTAATGTCATTTTGAGTATGTTTGCAAAATTTCAAGTCAATCGAAGATGTTATTGTTGGTTTCGGCGTAGTTGGCGAAATTTGGAAGTTCCAAGGTGCATAGGCTTGAATTTGATGTGATTTTGGTGTTCTTGCATTTTTTATGGTGTTTCGAAGGCTCGACTAAGTTTGAATAATGTTATGGGATATGTTGGTATGTTTGGTTGAGGTCCCAAGGGCCTCGGGTGTGTTTCGGGTGGTTAACGGACCAACTCTTGGCTTGAAAACTGGGCAGATTTTTGCTGGTGTGAGTTTTTGGTTTCCTTCTACGCGATCGCGAGAGGGTGTTTGCGATCGCGTAGACCTAGCTGGGGATGGCAAGATTTTTTTTATATGCGATCGCGTGGTAGAGGTCGCGATCGCGTGAGTGTGAGGTTGTTGTGTAGTGCGTTCGCGTGGTGTTGTTCGCGTTTGCATAGAGTTAAAGGGCGCGTGAGTGGGCTGAGCCGTTGTTCTTCACGATCGCGTAGAGTGGTTTGCGATCGCGTGGGTTTATGTACTATTGAATCGCGATCGCGTGTGGATGTCTGCGATCGCGTAGTGTAATTTGATGGGGCACTAGATTTGTTCTTCGCGATCGCGTGGGAGCTTCCGCGATCGCAGTGAAGAAAGAGGCCTGGGCATACTGCTTTTAAGTTCTATTTCGGGGGTTCTTGGCCATAACTTGTTTTTCCATTAGAGAGCTCCGGGGAAGGACATTTTGGACGATCTTTTCAACGGGGTTCTTTTGGTAAGTGTTCTTCAATCATTTTTGGTTCAATTTCATGAATGTGTCTTGATTTTCACCATGCAATTTGAGGAATTAAAGTAGAAAATTTGGGAAAAATGGCGTTTTGAGTCGAGTACCCTGTTTTACTGATTCGCCCGAGGGGATTTTTGAGTGGTTCTGCTGAGTGAGGCCGAGGGCCTAATTGTGAGGATATGATACGCCACGAGGTGGCTTGATATTAGCGTTTGGGCTGAAGGAGCCCCTCCGGAGTTTGCACACACTCCTAGTGAGCGCACAGAGTGCCGAGTGCCGAGTGACGAGTGATTGGGAGGCATGAGTGACTGTGAGGTGCTGAGTGACTGATTATGAGTGACTGTGAGGCATGCCCGAGGGGCTGATTATGATACATGTTTTTGCCCGAGGGGCTACTTATGATTTTACTACTTTCACTCTGAGCTTATGAAATATGTTTTGCCCGAGGGGCCTCTATATGATTCATTTCATTTTCATACTAAATCTTTCGGTATGAAGTTGTTGAAAATATACATTCTTCAAAGGATTTTTCTGAAGTTTGTTTTAAGGCATGATGATTTCATATATCTATGTTATACTGTTGGAAAGAAAGGTTGTGCATCTTGTGATTTGATAAAATTGATTTTATGTGTTTCTTGCTGCTCAGACCTGATTTATTTTCATCACTACTGAGTTGGTTTACTCATATTACTCCCTGCACATTGTGTGTAGATTCACATGTTAGGGCAGGGTGAGCTGTCTATCTGTTCCAGAGATTCTCGGAGGTTTGCGAGGTAGCCGCATGCGTCCGCAGTCCTGCTCTCTCTCCTGTTTACTATTATACAGTTTATTTTCTTTGAATTGTATAATTTATGTAGATGCTCATGACCAGTGACTCCGGGTTCTCGGGGGTTGTATTAATATTCAGTGTAGCTTTAACTATTTTATAAATTTTTAAAGAAAACCTTTATGGGTAATCAGTATAGTAAAGATGCAAATGGAAGCTTATTATGATTTAGTTTGGGTTTGGCTGGCCTAGTTCCACGATAGGCGCCATCACGACTGGCCTAGATTTGGGGTCGTGACACCAAATTTTTCAAGCCGTAAATTCCCAAAATTCCTAGTTCAAATTCCCAATTAGATGATGAATAAGGCCATAGATTCATGAAATTTATACCATTATAGGTTAGAATCACTTACCCCAATGTTTCTCCTTGAAATCCTTCAAAAATCGCCTCTCTCTCGAGCTCCTCAAATCCAAAAATCGAAAAATGGAGAACAAAGCCTCGAATTGGGGTTTTCTACCCAGCAGGTCCATACCTGCAGCCATATCCGTGCACCCGCGCTACCGCACATGCGGTAAGAACCTCACACCTGTGTTCTTCACTTAAATGCCAGCTTCATCAACTTCCGCACATGCGACCCATGCATCGCACCTGCGGGCTCGCAGGTGCGGCCATCACCTGCGCACATGCGCTTAAGCTTCAACATGCCCTTTCCGCATCTGCGCTCAGTCTACTGCACTTGCGACCCTCGCCCTTGCGGCTCCCCATCCTCAGGTGCGGAAAACACCAGCAGCTCCAAAACACCAGAAAACAACACTTCCAACTCAAAGTTCAATCCGTTAAATCACCCGAAACATACCTGAGGCCCTTGATGTCGCGCCCCACTTTTTCTCGCAAAATCGGATTTCGACATTTGACAACTCCTTTTGAGAGAGTAGGGAAAAGGAATCGGTTATTAGAGTCACCACCTTGCGTTAGGGCACCTATTGCAAATAACTCAGATTATACCAGTTTGCGTCACTAGAGATCGGGTAAAGGCTCAAATGACATTGAGGGGAAGGTGTTAGGCACCCCTCGAGGTCCACAACGGTGGGTCCCGACCGAACTTAAATTATGCGAATTAGTATAGGAAAGCGAAGAAAACTATTTAATAAGGGTGGAGGGTCCTAAATTTTTTAGCCTATAGGATCACCCCGTGCAACATAAATAATACTCCGTAACTCCCCCAAGACGGGGGTGTTACTCATATTATCCAGCGGGCACAGAATATCATCTCTTGCTACCCGATTACTATCTTGAAGTTGTTACCTAAAGTGCTCTAGTTGATTCTAATTCGTTTCATGTGCGTGCACTACTCGTCCTTTACCTATGGCCCTAGAGGCATTAGGGCCTCTATTTGGGATGGTTCTAGACTGAACCTAGGTTGCTCAAAATTGTAAAATACTAGGCAACAATAAAAACAATTAAGACTTTTCAAATAAAAGCAGATATGGGCTCATATTGACCTCCGCACATAAACAGCAAATGCACGCAAGTGAGTAGCAGGTTTTTTTAATCATGAAGTCCTATAGGTAGGATATCTATATGAGAAATAGGCGAGTAGTAGGGTGAAAAATCAGTTTTAATGCGAGTGTGAGGACCTACTATTTGCCTACTGATTTTATTCAGTGGTATATCTGGGCATTTCATACGTTAGTGAATAATAGTAAATCATAATCCTAAGTCCAGAATTATTGTTCAATCCTATAGGCATGTTGTCTAAGTGGTGGATGGTGACAATCGTATTCAGAATCATTTATAGAGTCCTATAGGCATGATTTCTATGAGTGAACCGATTTTAATCCTATAGGCATGATTTCTATCATTGGACTGATTCTTAATCCTATAGGCATGTTATATATTATTAAGCATATTCTCAATCCTATAGGCATGTTATCTATTATTAAACAGTATTTAAGCAGAAATTTATACACATTGCCCGAAAATAGTTAAACCAGATATTGGTCCTATAGGCATGATTGCTAACACATATTTATTTGAAAAGTTGATGTACCTAAAGGCATGATTTCTAACAAGTCATCATATTCATCCTATAGGCAGGACATCTGACAAATCATAATTTTAACCCTATAGGCAGGGTTTCTAATATGTAAGCACAATATAGAACTTGCACGATTAACAAAATGAGCAGAACCATCAGCACAAATGAACCCCTATAGGTTGGATTTCTACCCGATTTAACAAAAGAAAATAAGAAACCCTCCCGATTTTACTATATACCCCAGAATTTGTTTATTACAAAATTCTTACAGACCAGGTAAATAAATGAATTACATAATAGTAATGAAATAAACTATAGAGAGACTTTTACAGGCCCAAATACACCTGGTCAGCCCAGGCCTTCAAACCATATCAGCTCCAAGGCTCATTTCATAGGTACAGAACAGTCAATGGTGAGTGATTCACCTATAGCACACATAAAACCCAGGTTTCTAGTGTGTCAAAGTTCCCAAGGGCTTTAAGTACCCAGGGCAATGCTCACACTAGAGAACCAAATACTCAGAAGTTATGCAAAGGAGATTAGGAACCCAAACCCCAGTGTGTCAGAGTTTACAAGAGTCTCATATGGACCCCGAGCAGTGCTCACACTGGGGAGGTTGAGTATAGAACCTAAAGGACCTAAGAGTAGGAGTTTAAAAAAATAGTAGAATGTAAAAGGAGGCAGGGGCACATTTGAAACAGATTTGATTTTCAGAAGAAAACCATCATAATAGAGTTTAAGACACAGAATATGTAGACAGGATTGCACTAAGCAAACAAGCAAGGTTTGCAAAGTTGTTTATGCAAAGCACACAGTTTTTAATAAGTCAAAGTCTGGAAAAGTCTAGTTAAGCTAAGTGTACATGTTGGCATTTAGGGCAGCCTTGTTTAATCACAGAAACATTTAGACAATGTATTAAGGCAAGCAGTTAGATAATCACATGAAGCCAAAGGAATGCAAGGCACATTTGAAAGCAAGTTGTCAGAGCACATGAATGACAGGGAAAGGTTAAATAACAATATAAATCTGTAAAGTTTCAAGATTGATTAACTAATTAACATACTAGTAGTATCCTAAAGATGGTAAGTTCGGGACATGTTCAGAACTAGCAAAACATCCTACATGAAACAAGTTAAAGGACATTAAGTTAACCTCTAATAGGATTCATATTATTCAAAAAATAACCAATCTCAGAGTTACAGTATCAATTATAGGACTAGATGAACTCATAGAAATATAAAAGTAGTAGAATCATGCTCAGAATACTTTAAACATGCTGGATCGAATACACAGGTTATGGAAACACAGAAGATAAAATGACAAGGAATATCACTCACCAGTTAGGCCGGAAAGCAAGAAAATACACCACAATAGTCAAGTCCAGAATTAATTAGCCTTGGCTTTTAGCCGGTCAAGACCAGAAGCAAACGAGCAAAGAGAATTAGAATTAAACCCTAAGTTTTCAGTGAGAGTATTGATAGTTCCTCTAAAGGGGAAAGAGGAAGGGGTTTAAATAGTGTAGGAACTAAACACATAAACATGGAAAGTAATTAATTCAAATGATCAGTAAAGAAGGAAAATTTTGAAACCTTAGTTTCTTAGGTAAACCCCACAAATTGGCAGAAAATAAAGACAATCAACTACATATTGCATGTGATGAACATAGACAGGAGAAATTATTCAAAAGAAACACATAATCGAACCAGATCTGCTCTAAATGAAAAGGGTCTAAAATCCTAATTTAGGGTAAGTAAAAGAAATCGACAAAAATAGGTAGATTCATGCATAATAGGACGAATATATACGAGATAGTACTTAAAATTAAAGTTTGAACCAGTTTTGGTTCGAACCAAAAGAGGATCTGAAAACCCTAACCTTAGGGTTAAGTACGAATCAGCGAGAGATACAGAAAATAATTCTACTTACAAAGAGCAAGTGATGAACGCAGACGAAATACACAGCAAGTTAAGGATTCGAACCAATTTTGGTTCGATTCTTACAAAATCTGCTTGCCATATTAGGAAAGAAATTATGTAACACCATAAATGGGTAATCAGTAGAGAGAAGGGGTCAATAAGGTAAGGGAATCGTTGATTGATTCCAATTTTGTGTTGGAATTGGAGGGGTAATGGGTGACGGCGCTAGGGTTTACAGAGGAGGGGAGAACGTTCGAGAGAGTTCAAAGACGGTGGGGCTAGGATAATGGTCTCTAGGGTTTGAGGATAAGTAGGTTAATTAGATGGAGGCAGTGATATGAGTCATTGATCTCTGAGATCAACGGCTGTGATTTAAAAGGGGTTGGGTCAGTTCCGGACTGGGTTAGGGGGTTATAGATTGGGCTTAAGTGTAGGGCCAAGGATTTGGGTAGGTGATTTAGGTAAATGGGCTAAGGAGCTGGTAGTTCAGGTCCAAAATTGGTGAATTTAGGGACTATTAGTTAAATACTAAATTTAATTAATAAAATAATTTGTAAAAATGATAAATAAAATAGTGAAAATATTATTTGTGCATAACAATGATTAATAATAATTATTTATTACTATAAAAGAATAAAAGGTTATTTTTTTCATAACTAAAGTGATCATAAGTATATAAGGGCTATTATTGCAAAATATACCATTTTAGTCTAAAGATGCAAATAAAATTATAATAAATACAACAAAATATTTAAAGCTTAATTTGGATATAAATGATGAGGTTAGATGAGAAAATCATCATAAAAATTATTTGTGATGCAATTAATAATTATTTATATAATAAAAATATAGGAATAAGTTGATTTAAAAATCTTTAAAAATTATGGAAAAATTAGGAAAAATGCTTGATAATTCTGCTGCACTATTTTGAAAGTATATATGTATATTTGAAATATATGAGGGAAAAATTGGGGATGAACACTCGAGACCTCAACCAATGATACCAGCCAGTCCTATACAAATATACAAACTTAGTCAAACCCTCGAAATACTCAAAACCACACTAAAACACCAAATTAACTTCGGATTCAAGCCTAAGAACTTCTAAACTTCCGAAATTCTCCAACGACCCCGAAACCTACCAAACCACGTCCGAATAATCTCAAATTTTGCACACACGTCACAAATGACACTAAGAGCCTACTCCAACTTCCGGAATTCCATTCCAACCTCGATACCTATTTTTTTACTGTTGACCAAAATGGCCAAACTTCCAACTTCCGCCAATTCAAGCCTTATTCTACCACGGACCTCCAAATCACAATCCGTACGCGCTCCGAAGTCCAAAATCACCCAACGGAGCTAATGGAACCATCAGAAATCCACTTCGAGATAAAATTCTCAAAAAGTCAAACTTGGTCAACTCTTTCCACTTAAAGCTCCCACGACGAACTCAATCTTCCAAACCGATTCCGAATAACCTGAAACCCCAAAACCGGTGTTTCGCATAAATCACAATACATCATAAGTAGCCACTCATGTACTCAAACTACCGAGCGAAGTGCAAAGGCTCAAAACGACCAGTCGGGTCGTTATATCCTCCCCCACTTAAACATACATTCGTCCCCAAACGTGCCAAGAGTTGTTCCAAAAGCCATCAAATCGCCGAATAACCTTACCATGCACATATTCGGGGGTGATCCCACGTCACCCTATCCTATATAGGTCTGATATAACACAACATCGAAAATTTCTTCATCCAACCTACCCTAGCCTTAGAATCCAATTTTTCACTCATCCGAAATTTCTTATAAAATCTTAATGCCACACAAAACACGAAATAACATGACTAATACGCCCTCCATCATGCAATATCCAATTACTCATCTTGCTCAAATTCCTCTATAATACCTCAATAGGATCGCGCCATGTGTGCCTATAACCAACGAATCGCAACTCATCGTAGCATAGAAGAGTAACTCATAGGAATTTTCAGAACACGAATAATCTTAGCAACAACTGAATGGCACATCCCTCAACAATAGCATTATGGATCCAATCAATCTAACTCGGTGTAGAATACACATCCTAATTGGGCCTACCAATTGACCCCCAATTCAACTGCGGGCACCCACACATAGATAAATAAACCTCTGTACACCCATAATGACTGAATCACAACATATCTTATCATCTGTCTAGCTTCCGCCATGGCTTCATAATCCCCAACCATGAAACATTCTGATCCTAAGGACTCTCAGTCTCCAAATCCATAGGACACAGGCATCACCATATTTGATCCCAACTCCACCGCCAGAATGTCTAACACATCTCTCACACACGATCGTCCTGTGAGGAAATATTTCTAAGATTCTTCCTTGTCACACAGCAAAATACGAATATCAACAGTCGATCAACCAGGAGAGTGCCACCGTACTGGTGAAGTATCCATAAACCAAACACTATGCCCCTTCTGAAATATATATACCCTCTTTAAGCCACACCAAATAGTACCATCACTTACTTATTCTGTAACGACCCGACCGGTTGTTTTGAGCTCTAGCACATCGTTTGGCAGTTTAAATCCATGAGCAGCTTCATTTCAGGTATTATGACTTGTAGGCGTGGTCGGAACTGAATTTCGGGAGTTCGGAGTCGAATTGGAAGAAAGTTCTCATTTCGGAAGCCTTAAGGTGGAAGAATTGACTAAGATTGGATTTTTGAGTAAACGACCTCAGAATCAGGATTTGAAGGTTCCAGTAGGTTTGTATGATGATTTGAGGCTTAGGCGTATCTTCGGAACGGGTTTTGGATGACCAGGGAGCGTTTCGGCGCATATTGTGGAAGTTAGTATTTTAGAAGAAATTTCATAAGTCTGGGTTGAAGTGCATTTCAGTGTTATTAATGTCCGTTTGGTATTTCGAGTCTGGGAATAGCTCCGTATGGTGATTCTGGTGTTAAGAGCACGATCGGAAGTGAATTCAAAGGTCTGTAGGTCATTTTGGAGTCATTTAGCTAAAGTTAGAAATTTGAAGGTTTTTAAGAAGTTCGACCGGGAGTGGAAATTTTAATATCGGGTTCGGATTCTGATTCCGAAAGTTGGAGCAGGTCTATAATGTTGAATGTGACTTGCGTGCAAAATTTGGGGTCAATCGGACGTGATTTGATAGGTTTCGGCATCGAATGTAGAAGTTAGAAATTTCAAAGTTCATAAGGATTTAATTGAGTTGCGATCCATTGTTTCGATGTTATTTGATGTGATTTGAAGCCTCGAGCAGGTCTGCATTATGTTTTGGAATTGGTTGGTGTGATTGGACGGGTCCCGGGGTCCCCGGGTGGATTCCGGGTGGTTATCAGATCGAATTTGGAAGTTGGGAAAGGCTAAGGCTACTGGTGTCTAGTCTGACCGCACCTGCACGACAAGGGCCACAGGTGCGGCTTTGGCATCATAGATGCGGATTTTGGCTGGCTTGGCTGGGGGGCTCAGGTGCGAGGTTATTTCCGTACATGCGCATGCGTAGATGCGGAAGAGGGAGTGCAGGTGCGGAGCCCGGCTGGGGAGGAGGAAGTCGCAGGTCCGGGTGCGGGTGCGGGTGCATGGGCGCACCTGTGGGCACGTAGATGCGAGGCTGGAGGTCGCAGGTGCGGAGGTCCGGTTTGGGCAATGTGTATTTTTAAGACGGGATTTGGAAATTTTTCTCCCATTTTTCATTTGGCTTGGACGATTTTGGAGATCTTCAAGGGGAGATTTTCATCAAGCAACTCTAGGTAAGTGGTTTCTTCCCATTTATTAATTAAATACATGATAATATGTGGATTTGGACATGGGAATTTGTAGAAATTATGGGATTTGGGAGTAAACCTAGAATTTGTATTTTCGGATTGTTACCACGAATTTGAGCATGAAATTGAGAGAGAATTGTATATTTGGGTTCGTAAAGTTATGGGTAATCTTTATCGTCAAAAAATTTCGGAATTCGTGTACGTGGGTCTGAGGGCAATTTTGTCAACTTTCCGAGCGGAGTTGGAAATTTATATAAATTGAATTGTTATAAGTATTAGAGTATATTTTCATTGGTTTTCCCATTATTTGGTTAGTTTTGGGCGTGGTGCATCAATGTGAGTCGTCAGAAGGGCTTGGAGGCCCATTATGAATCTTCGGAGTGAAGTAAGTCTCCTTTCTAACCTTGTAAGATGGAATTGTCCCCATAGGTGAAATAATTAAATACGTGCTGCTACTTGTGGGGGCTACGCACGCACGAGGTGACGGAAGTCCGTGCGTAGCTACTATTATGCTTATGTCCGGGTAGTCTAGGACCCAAAAGCATATTTTATTTTCCATACTTGTAACTTTATTGATGAATTTGGAAACGATTAAACCTTATCGAACTTGGTAAATGAGTTTCTGGAAAAAATTTAAATACTATATTCACGTCCATTCAAAGAGAATTTTATCACCTCCTTGGGTGATTGTTTTCCTGATAAAATGTGAATTTATTGTGTGAATGTGTGTATCTATGAGTACCTGAGTTGCATGTATGATTCACGAGCAGGGTAACTCTATTACTTATATATGACCGCGTCGCATGATCGATTCGCGAGCGGGGTAATAGATGCATCTATGGTTCGGGCCATTCGACCCTTCGGCAGTGCACAATTTACATTTATCGTTGGTTCGAGCCGTTCGACCCTCGGCATTGCTTGCGCATGATAATTGCTGCGCACTTTCTGTGATTTTTAGATGTTTACTGGCCTGGAATTATAAATTGTCAACTGAAATGACGAAGATTCCAAAGTTGTAAAATGTGAAAAGAAGTTGTTATTTCCTATCACTACTTGTTAATTACCTGTGATATCCATGATTAGTGTCACCCTTGATTTTATTACACGGACCTCTAGCAAGTATCAAATTCGACCTCTCGTCACTACCTCTTCGAGGTTAGGCGGGATACTTACTGAGTACACATTTTACCTATCACGACCCCAAATCCTAAACCGGTCGTGATGGCACCTATCGTGGAACTAGGCTAGACAATAATCAAATAATTACAGTTTCTTTCCAAAATCCCAACTATTTTCAAACATTTCATAATGTATATAGAATTACTGAATTCATTAGGATAAATAAACAATTAAATAGCCTAAACCATCCCCAAAATCCAGAGTCAACATGTCATGAGCATCTAAGGAATATGCCAAAAGGTATACTATTACAATACAAAACCTCCAAACGAATAACTAGATACAACATAAGAAGGGAAAACAGAGATGTTCTGGACGCTGAACAGCTACCTCTATATCCCGAACTCTGGCTCCGCACGGAATAGATGGATAACGCTAAGTATCAGCACCTGTATCTGCACACAGGGGCGCAGGGAGTAATGTGAGTACGCCAACTCTGTAGTAATGAAAATAAATCAAGTCTAAACGGCAAGAAACACATAAAAATCAATATCATCAGTTCAAAATATGCACAACCTTTCTTTCCAATAGTATATACATATATATATATATATATGAAATCAACACGCCTTAAAAGCCAACTTCAGAAAAATCCTTTGAAAAATGTGTTTTCCAACAACTTCAGAAATAAAAATAACCGAAGGATTTAGTGAAAAATGAAATAAATCATAAGTAGCCCCTCGGGAAAAAACATGAATCATAAATCGCCCCTCGGGCAGAACATCACTCAGCACCTCACAGCCACTCAGTATCAGCCCCTCGGGCAACCTCACTGTCACTCATGCCTCCCAATGACTCGTCACTCGGCACTCGGCACTTAGCACTCGCGCTCAGTAGGTACCTGCGCTCACTGGGGGTGTGTACAGACTCCGGAGGGGATTCTTCAGCCCAAGCTCTAATATCAAGCCACCTCGTGGCGTATCATATCCTCACAATCAGGCCCTCGGCCTCACTCACTCAGAACCTCTCAAAAGCCCCTCGGGCGTATCAGTAAATACGCAACTCAATAGTTTTCGCGGAGAGGACCAAGTCCAATCCAAAAATCAGTGCGCGCCACATACTCGTCATCTGATATGTGCGCCATTCTAAAAACAGTGAGAAAGATGGAGTCCAGGGTTTCATACCCTTAGGACAAGATTTATAATCATTACTTACCTCTACCGGGCCACAACACTAATCGGCGATGCTCTTGCCCCTCAAATCGGCTCCCGATTGCTCCGAATCTAACCAAAACCAGTTTAACATCATCAATATACGCTAAAGGAACAAAACCCAATTGAAAACTATCAATTTAGACACAATTCTCGAAATTCAGCCAAACCCGAGCCCCGGGACCACGTCTCGGAATTTGATAAAAATTACATCACTAGAATCCTCGCCCTCCCATGATTCTACACATACCAAGAACACCACAATCGGACCACAATTGCCCGCTCAAATCACCAAAGGAATTTGCCAAACTTCCTCCCATATTTCCCAACTTTTCTACTATAATCTCCTCAAGTTTCAAGCCTAATCCGTCAAAAAATAACATAGAAACGAGTTTTATGGTCCGGGAACTTACCTCCACTGAAGACCTTCGAATTTCCCTTTCAATTTGCTCTCAACCCAGCTCAATCCACATGCAACAATGGATGAAATGCCAAAATATTCGCGGAGGAACCTATTTATACTGTTCTGCCCAGTTAATCCGCACCTGCAGACAATTCCTCGCACCTGCGGACCCGCACCTCCTGTCCCAAGTGCGCACCTGCGAAATCCCACTAACAGTCCAAACTTCGCACCTGCGAGACCCTTTCCGCACCTCCGGCTTCGTAGGTGCGTCCCATGCTTCACACCTGCTGGTTCCTCCTGCCTGGCCTATCTTCGCACCTGCGCAAGGTCCTTCGCGCCTGCGGCTCCCCATCCACAGGTGCGGCCACACCAGTAGATTAACACCAGCAGCCATTTGCTGCAATTTTCCTAAGTTCAAACCTCCGCTAACCATCCGAAATCAATCCCGAGCCCCTCGGGGCCCCAACGAAACATACCAACACACCCTATAGCATCATTCAAACTTAGTCGAGCCTTCGAAACACCAAAAACAACAAAAAAACACAAAAATTACATCAAATTCAAACCTATGAACTTTGAAATTTCTAAATTTCTCAAATGATGCCGAAACCAACCAAAACACATCCGATTGACCTGAAAATTTGCACACATATCCAAAATAACATTACAAACCTGATCCAACTATCGGAATTCCTTTTCCACTACCGAACGGAAATCTCCAAAAATTAACTTTCTCCAATTCAAGCCTAATTCTACACCGGACATCAAAACTTCATTCTAAACACACTCCTAAGTCCCAAATCACCTAACGAAGCTATCCGAGCCATAAAGTCCGCATTCCGAGGTCGTTTACCAATAAGTCAACTCCCAGTTGATAAGCTAATTTAAGAGACTAAGTGTCCCAATTCTCACCACGACCACTCCGAACCCGAACCAACTGACCCAACACAACATAAATAGGCTAAGCAACATACGATAAAGCAGAAACAGGGGAAACGAGGCTAATCTCACGGAACGACCGACCAGGTTGTTACAGTTTCCATACTCATACTACACTTGCTGTGCATTTTTATTGCACATGTGCATGTATATCTAGTGGCCCGCTTGGCATCGTGGCATGGGTGATATGGGAACTTGGGCGAGCTGCACCTCTCGAGATGACCCGCGCCGGCAGAGTCTCCCTCAGATTTATTCTATTGTACTTTATTTCTTTGCCTAGTTTGTATTCCAGACAATATTGTAACACATGTATACTTCCTAGAAATTTTTCTCATGCACTTGTGACACCGGGTTCTGGGATGACTTTGGGATGTATTTGTCAATTGAATTGTTTGAAACATCGTCGTTTACTCGGTAACTTTATTTGATCATTATATAATGAAATGAAAAGTAAAGATTTTCAAAAATAATAAAATAGGAACTTAATTAACTAAGGAGGGGCTTGCCTGACTGTGGTGTCAGGCGCCATAACGATCTTAATGGATTTCGGGTCGTGACATAGTCACCCGAGATCGTCCATGCTGCCTACAAATTTAGAACCTTCCCTCCAAAACTAAACTGTGACCTAGAACTTGCAAATCTCAATACTACACAACACACCGTACCCATTATGTCATCATATGAACGATACGAAAATCTCAAAACCAACTCCGAGTCGCAAGCAACTACAGGCTCGATTAGCCAAGAACTTTCCATTTGATTTCATCTGGAGAAAAATCACAATACGCCACCTGCCCCACACACCAGTAGGAAATATACATCTCAAACCATGGTAGAGACCATCGAGAACTCTCTGAAACCCATTGCACTTAACCAAGGCGTCAGGACTGAATCCCTATAACTCAACCAAGCTACGCAGGCCATCAAAACCCAAGAGTCTCGCCATAAAAAACCTGTAGCAACTCACCACGCCATAAGCACCCAAAGAACCGATCATGCCCATTACCATGATGATCCAACCTACTACCAAGCTGTCCTATTCCTCCGAGTTCCTTCTGAGTTACCTTCAATTTGAATCATCCCCTCGCCATAATACCACAATCCTCGACCAAAACTCACCATGCGAGACCCTAGCATAAAACCATACCGTCCTAAGGCTCATAAGCCGCTGAATACTCTCCTAGGCACCCCAAAAGTACCACAACTCAAATATTTACTCTGAAGAGAATTTCCTGCGAATCTAAGGCCATTACCTTCACCTTTCTGATACTGATATGAAAAATTCATAATGATATAGAAATGACACAAGTCTTGTCACCATCCAATGTGAATCTCAGTTTCTAGCCAAATACACATCCTGAAGATTCCTAATTATCACATATAAAGCTTGCATCCATTAGAACCATTCTCGAGAGTCATTTACTCTGCTCAAACCTCAAATAGACTGACAAAACGGATCGAATGACCTGTGCTCCACTAGCACACCAACACCTAAGGGAGTAACCCACGCTCCTAAGAAACCGAACAATCTCCTACTCCACACACACTACATCCTACACAACTAACCACTCAATTATTTCATGATTCCTATATACCCATGGAGTGTAATACAACCCCCATCCAGAAATTTCCTTTCTCGATTCGTTCTCAAATTCCACCGCTGCAAGTCCTAACTGAGTCACCAGTATACCTCAAACTGAAACCAACACAACACCTAATCGTGCAATCAACTTATCAATAGAAGACTCCCCCACTTGGATCAAAGCCATAGATCAAAACACACAATAACTTACAATGATCATACTCTATTACTGCCACCATACTGCAGTGAGATTCAACTAAATCCTTCATAGGCTCAGATAACACCACCTACATAATACCTCAAATCATCTGCAAATCTTGCATTCATCCTTGTAGCAGTCAAGCCAACTCTCATAAGCAAACCAAACTCAAATTGAGACACATACAATTCACTGGAAGAAAAGGGAACTCGCCACTAAACAACATAAGGATTACACAACCTTAGGACACTCCACAGGAGATAACCCCACCTACTTAACCTCAAACTGATATCTTTCTATACTCCTCCATCATCATAACTATTATGCAATCACTCAATCTCCCTGAGTCTGAACTCATAACATGACATAAAGATCTACTCCACTCCAAAACTAAACTACATGAGAGGCCCTTCAACACACCCATAACTCGAGGCCCTACGCAAAATCCATACAGAAGTCAGACACCCAATAGTCCTTGCTACATCCCCAACAAACTCTCCTTGTCACATTCGAACAATCTGAACACATCTCATAATCAAATCATACCCACCACATAGTCATCCTGTCACAAAATCCCACTAATAAGGACACAAACTGACATATAAGTCCCAAAAGCACGTGCTCTCACAATCGAAGTCTCAGTGCTCTAGTCATAGACAAAACCTGGCCTCGAGTCCTCCATACTAGCCCATCATCAACATGCCGAAATCATATCTCGCATCTCAACCACCGAAATCATAAGCCGCCGATGCGCAGCCGATACCAAGTGCTCATGTGCACATACGAATGCGTGGACGGAGTTCAAAGAGTTACAATTCAAGATGAATCAATGTCGCATGATAAGGAAGGAAAGATGGGAAGTATATCCTAAATGTCATGTAGCCTCTCGAAGATAGGTATGGACATCATCACACGGATCCACAAGATTCTACTAGATACTTGCTCTTGACTTGTAGAACCTATGAACCTAAAGCTCTGATACCAACTTGTCACGACCCAAAATCCGCTAATCGTGACGGCACCTAACCCAACCTTCTAGGTAAGCCAATAACTATACAGTTTCAATAATGTTAATAAGTCAATTAAACAAAATAAATTATCTAAATCCATTATATTTCCCCAAGGACTGGTAGTACAAATCATGAGCTTCTACGAATAGAGTTTACAAAGAAACAATGAAAGAAATACACAGTCTGTTTGAAAAGTACATAAACAAAGTTTTATAATCTAAGGATACCCCAAACAAAGAAGGCAGCCACCACAGGGACGCCGGTACATCTTCAAGTCCCGCAAGCATCAAGCACAACAACAACAACAACCGACATCTGCACGCAGTGTGCAGAAGTGTAGTATCAGTACAACCGACCCCATGTACTGAGTAAATAACAAACCTAACCTTAGGTTGAAAGCAGTGACGAGCTAACATTAGGTCGGGTCCAATACTAGTATTCTACAACAGTTCGCAATAGCGTAATACAAGTAATAAAAAGAGTATCTCATAAGTAAAATGTTCAACCCGCTCACAGTTCCAGAAAATAGGCATGCTTTTCAAATATCTTATTAAGAACTCAAATCTTTTGCCAAAAGTGCCGAAATACAGGTAAGTTTAAAAACTATGATTTCTCCCAAAATCTTTTCAGCACTAAGTAAGATGTTTCATTTTCTTTTCAATAACACGTATAAAATACCTGTCTGAGCCCGCATGTCAATGTGTATAATAAGTCATGGACGAAGTGATACTATATAATATGAGAAAAAATGCATCTCTATGCCTGTATGTCATACGTGCATGCAAATGCATGTATGTCATGTGTGCATGTAAATGCCATGTACCTCAATCCACACACGTTTATAGGCGACTGCCCTCACTGGGGGTGTTCAGACTCCGGAGGAGCTCCTACAGCCCAAGCGTTAAGCACGGACAACTCACGTGCCATAATATCAATATCTGGATCCAGACGGACAACTCATGTACTGCATGGACAACTCACATGCTATAATATCAATACTTGGATCTGCACGAACAACTCACGTGCTACACGGATAACTCACGTGCTATGGTATCAATATCCTCACAACCAGGCCCTAGGCCTTACTCATTCATCAATCTTTTCAGACTCACTCACAGGCTCACAATGTCATGAAATTAGCCCGGCAACAAGAATATGATGCATCAACAATTAACAACCGAGACTAAGATATGATATGAATGCATGGACATGACTGAGTAAAAGATATCGATGAAGACTGTGAAATAACAGAAAGAAACGACCACTATGGGTCTCAACAGTATCGGCAAAAAGGCTAAACATGTTATCTAGCATGATTGACAGCTCAATTACTTTATCACGTGGTAAAAGCACAAATATCGACAAAATGGGGCCACTAAACTGGGCCATGGGAACCATAGGGTCCTATTTCATAGGGTGCACGCCCACACACCCGTCACGTAGCATGTGTGTCACCTCAATACCAATCACATAACACCTAACTCAGGGTTTCATACCCTCAGCACTAAGTTTAGAAGAGTTTACTTACCTTAACAACATAGAAATCCTACACCAGGATGCTCTCTCCCACGACTCGGCCTTCAAAATCTCTGAATCTATTCACAACCAGAACGATACCATAAATAAATGCTAATGGAATGAATTCCACAAGAAAAACTATCAAATTATACCAAAACCCCGAAATCGGCTCAAACCCTGCCCCCGAGCCCACGTCTCGAAACCCGACAAAAATTACAAAACTAGAAAGCTCATATACTCACGATTCCAACCATACCAAATTATCAAATTCCGACCTCATTTGGTCCCTCAAATTCCCAATTCAAACTCTCCAAATTTTTCAAGCCCTAAATTCCCAAATTCCTAGTTCAAATTCCCAATAAGATGATGAATAAGGCCATATATTCATAAAATTTATACCATTATAGGTTAGAATCACTTACCCCAATGTTTCTCCTTGAAATCCTTCGAAAAACTCCTCTCTCCCGAGCTCCTCCAATCCAAAAATCAAAAAATGGAGAACAAAGCATCGAATTGGGGTTTTTTGCCCAGCAGGTCCGCACCTGCGGCCATATCCGCACGCCTGCTCTACCACACCTGCGGTAAGAACCTCGCGCCTGCGGTCTTCAGTTAAATGCAAGTTTCCTCAGCTTCCGCACCTGCGACCCATGCATCGCACCTGCGGGCTCGCAGGTGCGGCCATCACCTGCGGTCAAGCTCCAACCTGCCCTTTCTGCATCTGCGCTCAGTCTACCGCGCCTACAACCCTCTCACCTGTGGCTCCCCATCCTCAAGTGAGGAAAGCACTAGCAGCTCCAAAACACTAGAAAATAGTTGTTCCAACTCAAAATTCAATCTGTTAAATCACCCGAAACACACCCGAGGCCCTCGAGACCTCAACCAATATACCAACCAGTCCTATACCAATATACAAACTTAGTCAAACCCTCGGAACACTCAAAACCAAATCAAAACACAAAATTAACCTCGGATTCAAGCCTAAGAACTTCTAAACTTTCTAAATTCGCCAACGAAGCCGAAACCTACCAAACCACGTCTGAATAACCTCAAATTTTGCACACACGTCCCAAATGACACTACGAACCTACTCCAACTTCCAGAATTCCATTCTGGCCCCGATACCTAATTTTCCACTGCCGACCAAAATGGCCAAATTTTCAACTTCCGTCAATTCAAGCCTAATTCTACCACGGACCTCCAAATCAAAATCCTGACATGCTCCTAAGTCCAAAATCACCCAACGGAGCTAATGGAACCATCAGAAATCCAATATGAGATCAAATTCTCGAAAAATCAAACTTGGTCAACTCTTTCCACTTAAAGCTCCCACGACGAACTCAATCTTCCAAACCGATTCTGAATAACATGAATCCCCAAAACCGACGATTCGCATAAATCACAATACATCATAAGGATCTACTCATGCCCTCAAACTACCGAGCGAAGTGCTAATGCTCAACACGACCGGTCGGGTCGTTATAACAGTCGACAGTCACGGGTTTTTCACTCTCAAGTTGTCCTCTTGACAGAAAATCAGTCTAGAGATACCCACTCTTAGACAGCCTAAGATAGAGCTAAACCAAAACCCTTTTCAGATCATGCATCATTTTAACCCTTAGCAATTTGATACCCAGGGTGTATTAAATCCATTAGTAACCTTACCTAAATGTCTAGGTAGATTTTCAACCCCAAGTGACACCTTATCATGTATATATGCATTATTTGAAGGATAAACACGCCAATTATGTAGATCATTTTCTCTAAATTAATTAAATTCTAGGTAATGGAGCATGACTAATTTTTCAATGACATGTATGAAAATTTTCAAATGACATAATCGAGCGTAACAATAAGAAGTTTAAACATGGCGAAGATATTTTTTATTATACTTTCTTTTGATTTTTTATTACAAGAAAAAAGGTTTAAGCAATTCATGTACTTTATTGTCATTATTATTTTTTGAAAAAAATAGAATTGCTCAATTAATTTAAAGCTATGGAATGACACATAATGGCATATTTGTCCTCTAATACACGTTAGGTCTACCTCTGGCACAAAGAGGCCCCCACATATTAGGACGCGCTATTATTTGCTTTGAAATATGTCACATGTTTTGCTTGCCTACTTGCTTACTTGATTACTTGCTATGTTTCTTACTCGACTTTATTATTTGTACTAACATTATCTATTGTTTTTCAGGAAAAGAAAAAGTATTAACTATCCAACTTGCTCACATCTTTATTTAAATAAATACTTTTATTTGTTCATATATTTTTACTTTTGCTTATTTTTATATCATCTTCCTGAATTAATAATAATAATAATAATAATAATAATAATAATAATAATAATAATCACCAATTATTCCGCACTTAGTGTACTTTAATGACTCTAGAGCACCATTCAGGTATTTATTTAGACCCAAATTTCTCTTAGGTTCACTCCATTTCTTAGAGATCAATTAAGATATCTTTTAGTCTTTGGGTATGATCTTCTATTATTTATAAGGTATGACGTTTTGCCCACAAACTCTCTTCAACAAGCTCGGTTTGTCATGAAATTCCTTAATAATTGGGTCTTAAACTAGCATTAATGATTTTCTTTAAGCAGCAATGAGCATCTTGCTCCCTATAGCAAATATCATTCTTACTTCTTTAAAAACTGGCATAATCGTTCATAAATAGGTGACATATTTTATCCGTCTATGTGGATTATCTAAATTTGCTTTGTTTTAATCCTTTTATTAAAATGTGGTTACCTGTTTTTAAAATATTGTTACTCACACCTCACATAATTTTATACCTTCAATTATCTCATGTCTTTTTCACACAGGCATAAACGTCTATCTCTAATAATATAGAATATAAATAAGTTTTTTAAATATATTTAGCATTCTACCTATGTCTTAGAATTTTCACCTTCGTGCCAATTCTTATTTACAAGCTGGTAGATGTCTAAACTTGCGCAACCTACCGAACAATAGAAGGCTACTATTTGGTCAATTTTCATCGTTAAATTATTCTAAAATTTTCATTCAATTCAAGTGTCGGTATCGTCTTATTTCAGGTCGTCAAGATTAATCTTCACACACCCGTCAATTCTATGTTTTAGCACGTGAGTCGAGGTACTATCCCATAAGTATCAAAACGGTTGACATTGTATTCCTAGGCCTCGACAACTCTATGATTTGCCAATGCTAAAAAAAGTTTAGAGTAATTTCATGTCAATTGACTACCATATCCATATCAATTACTTTGATTCCACGCTTGCCTATATCCAAATACCAACAGATTATTTTCTAATATTAAATTCACCCATCTTTGGCCTCTCTTAAGCAGTGGAATATTATAAGCCCCGATCTCATCGGTTTCTTAGGCATGCATTCTCAATTATTCTACCCTTAGCCTTCAATATTTATCTACTCCATAGTGACTAGACATATCTTTTTCCCAAAAGAGGTTGACTTAAGTTGAACATCAAATCCTTAAAAACTTCAAGGATGATACAGCTGGCCAAGTCACACTGATTGACCTAGGTGCGGATGAGTTTGAGTACAAGAAATCCGAGTCATATCAAGACAAGATTACTAATCTTGAGACAAATGTATCACAAATGGAGCAATAAATTGATGGAATTAAGAAAATGATAGCCGATCATAAGAACTCATCCAACGAAGAAGGCTACTCTCCATTTTGCACAGATGCACCTCCCACTTATGAGTATAATACGTATTTTTTGTTAAATCTGCACTCTTTCTTGCTAGAAAGGGCATTTTAAGCTGCCAAGAGTGTGTATGAAGAAGAAGCATGATTAACAAGGACTATATCATAGAATTTGAAAGATTATCATTTCCCACCCACCTTCCTTGTTTAAGATGCATGCAACTTACGTAAGGCTCAGTCTTATTACAAGAAAGAAACTAGGGTAGATTTTTAGCACACAGGTTGAGTATGCTTGAAAGGGACATCATTCCATGAAATTAATAATCAAAAACTTCCAAAAGACTGGGGAAATATTTTAAAGTATGTCAAAGTCATGACATGACAAGAACTTGTGATAGAGTTAAAGCTTTGATCTTGAACATGATTCAACCTTTCACAAAATTTCAAATCAATTCGCTTCCATGTCAACAAGTTTCGAGCGTTAAAGCCCTCTATATAACAATTCATTTTCGTCCATCCATTTTTCAACACAGGCAATCGTTTCTAGTTTAAGGCTCCTACTTAATCATATTATGGATTAATCTATCTAATCATATACTGTCACGATCCCAAATCTAAGCCAGTCGTGATGGCACCTATCGTGGAACAAGGCCAGCCAAAACTACACTCGAATCATAATAAGCTTCCATTTACATCTTTACTATACTGATTACCCATAAAGGTTTCCTTTAAGCATTTATAAAATAGTTAAAGCTATACTGAATATTAAATACAACCCCCGAGAACCCGGAGTCACTGGTCATGAGCATCTACATAAAATATACAACTCAAAAGAAAATAAATTCTATAATAGTAAGCAGGAGAGAGAGCAGGACTGCAGACGCATGCAGCTGCCTCGCAAACCTTCGCGAATCTCTGGAACAGATAGACACCTCACCCTGCCCTAACACCTGGATCTGCACACAAGGTGCAGGGAGTAATCTGAGTACACCAACTCAGTAGTAATGAAAATAAATCAGGTCTAAGCAGCAAGAAACACATAAAATCAATTCATCAATTCACGATAAGCACAACCTTTCTTTCTAACAATGCATATGTTAAATCATCACGCTTTAAAAGCCAATCTCAGTAAAAATCATTAGGAAATATACTTGCCTATAGTTCCAACATAACTTTCAATAAGTTTAGTGTAAAAATGCTGAAAATCATAAAGAGGCCCCTCGGGTAAAACATATTTCATAAGTTCAGAGTGAAAGTGGTAAAATCATAAGTAGCCCCTCGGGCAAAAACATGTATCATAATCAGCCCCTCGGGCATGCCTCACAGTCACTCATAATCAGCCCCTCGGGCATACATCACCATCACTCATAATCAGCCCATCGGGCATACCTTACAGTCACTCATGCCTCTCAATCACTCGGCACTCCGCACTCAGCACTCCGCACTCGGTGCGCTCACTGGGGGTGTGTGCAGACTCCGGAAGGGCTCCTTCAGCCCAAGCGCTAATATCAAGCCACCTCGTGGCGTATCATATCCTTACAAATCAGGCCCTCGGCCTCACTCAGTCAGAAACTCTCAAAAGCCCCTCGGGCGAATCAGTAAAATGGGGTACTCGACCCAAAACATCATTTTTAAATCCCAAAGTAGGGTAAATCAGGCTGTGTTTCGAAAGCAGTAAGCACAAGGTGACTGAGTGAAATCATCAATAAACAGTGAGGAAAACAATAGTAAAAGCCCCCAAGGGGTCTAAACAAGTCGGCACGAGGCCCCAAACATGGCTTATAGCCCAAATATTTCAGTAATCTTTAGAACACAATCTAACATATAGTTTAGAGTAAAATACGCAACTCAATAGTTGTCGCGGAGAGGACCAAGTCCAATCCAAAAATCAGTGCGCGCCACATACCCGTCATCCGACATGTGTGCCATTATAAAATCAGTGAGAAATATGAAGTCCGGGGTTTCATAACCTCAGGACAAGATTTATAATCATTAGTTACCTCTACCGGGCCACAATACTAGTCCTCTATGCTCTTGCCCCTCAAATTGGCTCCTGATTGCTCTGAATCTAACCAAAACCAGTTTAACATCATTAATATATACCAAGGGTACTCAACCCAATCAAAAATTATCAATTTATACAAAAATCTCGAAATTCGGCCAAACCCGAGCCCCCGGCCCACACCTCGGAATCCGATAAAATTTACATCACAAGAACCCTTATCCTCCCACAAGTCCGTACATACCAAGAACATCAAAACCGGACCACGATTGCCCACTAAAATTGCCAAAAGAAATTCCCAAATCTTTCCTCCCATTTTCCAAACTTTTTCTTACTTTAATCCTTCAAATTACAAGCCTAATACGAACAAAATAACATAGAAACGACTTTAATAATCTGGGAACTTACCTCCACTGAAGACCCATGAATTCTCTCTTCAAATTGCCCTCAAATGAGCTCCAACCGCATGCAACAATGGTTAATGACTAAAATTTCACGGAGGCTTCTTTTATACTATTCTGCCCAGCAATTCCGCACCAGCGGACCTTTAATCGCACCTGCGGACCCGCACCTTCGAAAACCTACTAACGGACCAAATTCTCGCACCTGCGACCCCTTCTCTGCACCTGCGGCTTCGCAGGTGCGGCATCCCTTCGCACCGGCAGACTCCTCCTACCTAGACTCCCTTAGCACCTGCGCATGGACTTTTGCACCTGCGGCTACCAATCCGCAGGTGCGGCCAATACCAAAAACTTACACTAGCGGCCATTTACTGCAATTTCCCAAGTTCAAAACTCTGCCAACCATCCGAAATCAATCCCGAGCCCCTCGGGGTCCCTACCAAATATAACAACACACCCAATAGCATTATTCAAACTTAGTAGAGCCTTCGAAACACCAAAAACTACATGAAAACACCAAAATTACATCAAATTCAAGCCTATGAACTTTGAAACTTCCAAATTTTGCTAACGATGCCGAAACCAACCAAAGCACCTTCGATTGACCTGAAATTTTGCACACATATCCAAAATGATATTACGGACCTGTTCCAACTTTCGGAATTCCATTTCGACCCCGGTAGCCTATTTTCCACTGCCGACCGGAAATCGCCAAAAACTAATTTTGCCAATTCAAGCTTAATTCTACACCGGACATCAAAACTTCATTCCAAACACACTCCTAAGTCCCAAATCACCTAACAAAGCTATCTGAGCCCTAAAATCTGCATTCCGAGGTCGTTCACTAATAAGTCAACTCTCAGTTGACTTTCTCAACTATTAGGCTACTTTGAGAGACTAAATGCCCCAATTCTCACCATGACCACTCTGAACCCGAACCAACCGACCAAACACACATAAATGAAGCTGAACCACATAAAATGAAGCAGAAACGGAGGAAACGGAGCTAAACTCTTGGAACGACCGGCCGGGTCATTACATCCTCCCCCGCTTAAACATACGTTCGTCCTCGAACGTGCCAAGAGTTGTTCTCCAACACCATCAAACTGTTACGTAGCTTACCATCCATATACTCGGGGGTGATCCCACGTCACCCTATCCCATATAGGTCCAATAGCACATTTCCGTTGAAATTTCGAAATCCAATCCTGACTCCCAAACCATAGAACCAAATTCCCACTCCTGAAATAATATACAAGATCAAAATTTCCATAACTATAAACTGAACAAATTTGAACATGTTGAATCAAGCCATATACGCACCCCAGATGAAATCACACAATACACCGCGTGACTCAAACACTCATAGCGATAACTCTTAACCACAATAACTGCTCAGAACAACCCAATACCGGTACATAACCTCTTATCAAGAAATGCATCGCTCTAACACTTCCATATACTGCCGATGATGAAAGAAACATGTAGAAACTAACAACTATTCATCCGATCAGTCAGACATGAAGCTCCCCCTTCCCAAACAGGAATTATAGCAGATTCCTACGCCGACTCCTGATATTTATCCTTCCAACCATGCTGTAGACAATTCTAAAAATATTCATTCTAGGTCC
Organism: Nicotiana knightiana; assembly: GCA_005239525.1. Lineage (NCBI taxonomy): Eukaryota > Viridiplantae > Streptophyta > Magnoliopsida > Solanales > Solanaceae > Nicotiana > Nicotiana knightiana. The sequence goes on along the minus strand of ML409402.1, from coordinate 52,950 downwards.
AATGACCTCTTTTATCATCCATCACGACCACCCTGATGACATGACACATCGATACAATTCGAAGCCAAAACCCGTGCACTTAACAGCAACACCCAATGCAATCAATTTATATAAAAGATCCACAGGAGAGGACTATCCTTCCATTAACAATTACCATCACCATATCATGCTAACAACCTGGCACACACCGTAAAAATCAAAACACACGAATCCAATACCAAGGTCATACCCCTACGTAACTCCACTACACTGCGCAATCTCATCCAAATGTTGGTCCACTTGAAATACTTCAAGACACCTTGCCCAAAATCAATAACCATTCGAAATTCGACATCAAGTACTCAAAGTGCATTGCCATAACCACTGGGGAAACCGGACGATACCATTCCACCCGAATCAGAAGGTATATAACCAACACGCCTCAATCCCACAACACCCAATTACTTACCTTACTCAAATCCAGCTATAAAGCTCAATTAGAACCGCACCATATGTGCATATAACCCATAATCATCACTCCTTGCAACAGCGAAGGGTAACTCATAGATCACTCTAGAACAAGAATAAACTCAATCATAATCGAATGGTACATTTCTCAATAATAGTAACTCGGAGCCAATAATTCTGATTCGATGCAGAACACACACCCATATTAGCCTACCAGTAACCCTAAATTAACTCTGATCAACCACAACAGATAGATAACTTACTGAAAAGTTCACAATGACGGAATCATGGTACATACTAACATCCAACTAGCTCTGCTCGCATCTTCACAGTTCACTACCACAAAATAACCTGTTATGAGAACTCTCGGTCTCAAAGACTGTGAAGCGCACGGCTTACTATATCTGATCTCAACTCCACCGCTCGAATACATGACACATCCCAAATACTCAATCATTCCACGAGGGATACCCCTATAATTCTTCCATTTACCAAGCAACCTTGAATATCAACAGTCGATCCAACAATAGGGCGTCGTGATACCAATGAAGTAACCTTAACTCAAACACATTGCTCCTTCTGAAACGTATACCCTCATCAAGTCGCACCAATTAGTGATATCATCTACCTAGTCATTTGAAACTGCCCATGCTGCCTAAGAATTTATTACCTTCCTTCCAGAACCGAACTGTGACCTTACATATGCAAATCTCAACTCTACCCAACATACTGCATACACCATGCCAACCTAGGAAAAAAATACGGGAACTCCATGGTCCCTTCTGAGCCACAAGCAACTACGTACCCAACTAGCCAAGAACTTCCATTTGATCCCATCTAGAAGAAAATTCACTACACGTCATAAGAAAATATGTACCCTTAACCGCGGTAGAAACCACACGGAACTATCCGAAATCCCATTTACGCAACACCAAACCATCAGGACTGAATTCTTCTAATTCAACCAAGCTATGAAGGCCACCAAAAAATCAAAGAGCATTGCTAAGAAACACCCAAAAAACTCGTCATCTTATGAACACCCAAAGAACTAATCGTATCCCTTACCATGCCGATCCGTCCTACCACCAAGTTGCCCTAGTTACCCAAGTTTCTTCTGACTTACTTTCAAATTGATACTTCTCCCTGCCGTAATACCATAATTTTTCAACCCAGACTCACCACACGCGACCCAAGAACAAAACCATACCGTCTAAGGCTCCTAAGCCGCCGAATACTCTCTCAAATATCCCCAAAAGTACCACATTCAAATACTTACCCTGAAGAGACTTCCTGCGAATCTAAATCCATTACCTTCACTTTTCCTAATACTGATATGTATAATCCGTGATGATGTAGAAATACCACAAGTCTTGACACCCTCTAACGTAAATCTCAATCGCACTGACCAATTAGACAGAATCGACCGGACCTGTTTGCACATTAACATACAAGGAAAGTAATCCACTCACTTGAAGCCACAAGCAAATTCATACACTACACACACTACTCCTTTTATAATTTCCACTAAATCATTCGATAGAACCCAATTACCCAACAGAGTACATTACAACCTGTACCGAAGAAATTTCCATTACTCGTGATATTCCCAGACCCCACGCTTGCAAGTCATAACTGATCCACCAATATACCTCGAACTGAACCCAATACCACATAATCATGCAATCGACTTATCATTAACAGACTCCCCCACTTGGCCCAAAGCCAACGATCGAGACAAACAATAATTCACAATGCCTATAACAACACCATCCGTCTAACAGCTCAATACATCTGCAAATTTCGCATTCACCATTGTAACAGTCCCGCCAACTTCCACAAGAGATATAAACTCCAATTACAACATATATCATTTACTGGTAGAAGAGAACTTATTACAGAACTACATAGGGACCACGCACCCTGGGACAACCCGCAGGAGATACCCCTGCCCGCTTAGCCTCAACTGCTATCTCTCTATACACTTCTGAAGACCAAAACTATCACGCAATCACTACACCTTCCCACATCTAAACACAACCAACGCCTACCCTCGAGGCACCACAATACGCGGTAAAAACCCGAAGCTGATGGCAGAACTAACACTGGAGCGGTGGTCACAGAAATCTCGAACTTCTGGAAGCTCTACCCATACATCTCTGACCACATGGATACCCTTACTGGGCACCACGTGTCCCAAGAATGCTAACCGAGTCAATTCACACTCAGAGAATTTTGCATACAGCCTTTCTTCCCTAGATCCCGATATGCCATCCTCAATTACTGAGTATGCTACTCCTGGCTACGCAAATATGCCAGGACGCCATCAATGAATACAATAACAAGGAGTGCTAATACGGCTGGAATACACCGTTAATCAAATACATGAACGCTACTGGGGCAATGATCAGCTCAAAAGACATCACCAGGAACTCATAACCCAAAAGAAAAATCCGCTTAACTCTACAACTACACAACATGAGAGGTCTTCCAATATACTCACAACTCAAGGCCAAATACCAAATCGAGATCAGCTCAAAAGACATCACCAGGAACTCATAACCCAAAAGAAAAATCCGCTTAACTCTACAACTACACAACATGAGAGGTCTTCCAATATACTCACAACTCAAGGCCAAATACCAAATCGAGACAGAAATCAAACACTCAATAAATCTTGCCACATTTCTAGCCAACCCTTTTGTCACAAATCATAGTCTGAACACATCTAACCATCAAATCACACTCACAACATAGCCATGTAGTCACAAAGTTTCATTAATAAGGACATCAACGGACATATAGTTCCCCAAATACATGTGCCCACACAACGAAAATCTCATCACTCAAGCCACAGAATGAATCTGGCCTCAAGTCCTCCAGACTGGCCCATTACCAGCATGCCAAAATCACATCTCATCCATGGAAGTCACAAGCCGTCGACGCACAGCTGATACCAAGCGTTATCGTGCGCGTTCGAATATATGGAAGGAATTCAAGAGTTACTCTCTTGCTTAATTAAATGGGTTCGCACGACTAGAATTCAAGAATATGAGATTATTTTCCTAAGGGTTCCGCAGCCTCTCGAAGATAATTACAGATGTCTCCGTACCGATCCGCAAGACTCTACTAAACCTGCTCATGACCAGTGAGTCCTATGTAACCTAGCGCTCTGATACCAAACTGCCACAACCCCAAATCTAATCCAGTCGTGATGGCACCTATCATGGAACTAGGCCAGCCAAAACTACACTCGAATCATAATAAGCTTCCATTAACATATTTACTATACTGATTACCCATAAAGGTTTCCTTTAAACATTTATAAAACAGATAAAGCTATGCCAATATTAAATACAACCCCCGAGAACCCGGAGTCACTGGTCATGAGCATCTACATAAAATATACAACTCAAAAGAAAATAAATTCTATAATAATAAGCAGGACAGAGAGCAGGACTGCGGACGCATGCAGCTACCTTGCAAACCTCCGAGAATCTCTGGAACAGATAGACAACTCACCTTGCCCTAACACCTGGATCTCCACACAAGGTGCAGGGAGTAATGTGAGTACACCAACTCAGTAGTAATGAAAATAAATCAGGTCTAAGCAACAAGAAACACATAAAATCAATTCATCAATTCACGATAAGCACAACCTTTCTTTCTAACAATGCATATGTTAAATCATCACGCTTTAAAAGCCAATCTCAGTAAAAATCATTTGGAAATATACTTGCCAATAGTTGCGACATAACTTTCAATAAGTTTAGTGTAAAATGCTGAAAATCATAAAGAGGCCCCTCGGGCAAAACATATTTCATAAGTTCAGAGTGAAAGTGGTAAAATCATAAGTAGGCCCTCGGGAAAAAACATGTATCATAATCAGCCCCTCGGGCATGCCTCACAGTCACTCATAATCAGCCCCTCG